>VWZE01002946.1:24119-43428 GCA_013396675.1 Eubucco bourcierii
GACTGAATGCTTTGCTCGTAGGACTGTGATATTTCTGGTTTGTGTGATTTTAGCCCTAATAATTCTGGTTTTATGTCAAATGGCTGTAATTTGTGTCCTGAAATCTGCTAATGCTTCTTTAAGGAAAGGGAAAAACAAGAGACGGAGTTCTAAATGTTTACAAGTAGACATTGACCTTGGCCAGAGTACAGGAGATAAGAAGCAAGACACTGTCTCTTCAGGGGGGACCGCCATGTCCACCACTACCCCTCCTCCTGCTGCTTCTGGGAATTCGGCCAATAGCCAAAATAATTCAGATAAGCAGGGTACAACTACTACTCAGGTCTCTTCAACCAGTTCAAATTCTAACCAGCCAGTAGCAGATTCTAATCCTAAGCCAAATCCAAATTCTCAGGTAGCAGATTCTAATCCTAAGCCAAATCCACCCCTCGGAGTGGCGGCAGCGGCGGGACGGACCCCGGGGCCATGGAGGAGCCCGGGACCGGGCCCGGCCCGGCCGCGGAGAGTGCGGCGGAGCTGAGCCCCCAGGAGCTGGAAGGGGGGCGCCACCGCGGTGCCTACACTTTAAAAAAAATAAAAAGTATGTGAAGGTTTGGGAGTTCCCCACCCCCCCACACTTTGTAAAATGACCCAGACTAGCACTCAGTCGGCTGGAAGTTAAATGATGAAGCTATATTTACAGCTTTGCACAATGTACAGCAGATATTTACACTATATACACAATATTTACAGAAATATACAAGTAAAAGGTAATACAACAACACAACTCCCCTCCCAGAAATCAGAGACCCCAGGAGGGGCTCCCAACCACCCTTCCACCTTCTCCCCACCCCTGTACCTTACCCCAAGGTTTGCCTTACGTGCAAGGTAAATTAGGAGGATCAGCCAGGGGGGTTAGAAGAAAAGTGGTTAGTGAGGATTAATCAGCAGAGGAGCCAGAGCCCAGAAGCTGCTAGATCCCACCAGCAGCTCCTGCTCAAGCAAGCGACAGAGAGCAACTCACTTATCAATTGTTTTGGTTAGTGTTCCCAAACAATTCTCCAGCAAGCGTATGAGTGAAGTAGACATCATGATGTTTTCCTTTCACAGCCTATAGTGTAACTTTGTCTATTAAAATATTCCAATTAGCCTCAAACCAGCACATTTTAAAATAGTATTTAAACAGTATTTAAAAGAGGCAGAGTGGTGTTGCTGAAGGGCATGATTTAGCACCAGCCTTGGTAGACTTAGATAATGGTTGGACTTGACGATCTGAAAGGTCTGTTCCATGCAAAATGATTCTATTATCAAAATAAAATCAACATTCAAATTTTTAAGAAAGGCTTCCACTGAATCACACTCTCCTGCCTCTGCAGCCTTTTCTTCAACCTTATGCCTATCAATTAACCCCCTGAAAAATTGGTAGGTTTCTAGGAAACAAAAATAAACGCCTAAATTTCAATTATATATATATTAAAATAAATATTAAAAAAAAAAGAATTTCAGAATTTTCCTGTCTGATTCATTAGGGAAGAGAAAAGTACAGAGAAGACACTAAAAGCCAGCAAGGATGACAAAATTCTGTGAAGAATGCTGAAGGGATTTACAATCCAGAGTAGATTTATTTATTACATACTACTTTATGTAATTCCTCTCCTGGTGAAGATATCACTGCCTTCAGCACTAGGTGTCGATGACACAAGCGTTACCACTAGCACTGCACATCAAAACATCACTATAATTTCTCTCCCAGATCTATACCAGTCACAACAGGTTGCTGTGATTTTTCCAGACACAAACCTGCAAGAAAACTGCTTTTTTCTTATTAGACAGCTGGAGTCAAAACAAGAGACAGCCAGAATGAAGAGCACTCCTGGCAATTTCAATGAGAAACTCTTAATTACAAGTTGCAGGAGTAGGGGTCATCTCCTCTGAGGCCAGGACATTGAAATGTCTTCCTCTGGGTTGCACCATTTTAAGAAGATGAGTTTGTTTACTTAGGACTTTAAATAATAAAACAATGCATCAAACACAATCCCTACTTTTTTTTTTTTTTAAGGTATAAATTTTTGCCTTGACATTTTAGAAGTCTGAATTCTAGCTACAATGTGTAAAAATGAAGAGACATGTATTATCGTTTAGGAGCTGTGCATAAAATAATGTCATTCCATCACACTGCTGTTGACATGAGTGCTGATGCACCTAAAGGGAAATGGCTTTCTGGCTTTTGCCAGGCCCTGCTGATTCCCTTCTTCCTCATTGTGAGCTGGAGGGCACGCCACGTCAAAGCCTTGCTTGTTAAAGGAAGGAGCTGCACACCAATAATCTACCATTTCCACCTAGTTCCAGTAAAAGAGAAGGTCAGCTCAAAGAGATGTACAAAGTGATACCTTCTTCAGACTGTCCATGCTGGAGAGGTGCACATAGAATTGTTACAATCACAGAATCATAGAATTGTGTAGGCTGGAAGAGACCTTTAAGATTGAGTCCAACTATTAACCCAGCACTGCCAAGGCACCACTAAACTATGTCCCTCCTGGCTCCAACCAGCTTTCAGAGCATTCTATAGAGTGAGAAGGTCTCCCCTGAATCTCCTTTTCTCCAGGTTAAAGAACCCTTACTTCCTCAACCACTCCTCATAAACTCTTGTTGGGATTCTCTCACAACCCCACTACACTCGCAAAGAGAAGCAATGTTCCCAGCATCGCTGATGGACTCAGAGCATAGGCACTTCAGTTTTCAACATGGTCCTTGTTTGAGCAGGTCTGTTACAACAGGAGAAAAACAAGTGCAGATATTTTAGCACTGATGTTTGACTACAGCCCAAAAGCAAGGAGGACAAGCTTTGTGCTCAGGGGTCCATATCAGAGCTGGGTGGAAAGTTCATCAAAACAAATTTTCTATGCATTTCACTCATTTTTTTTCTGATTGCGAATTGTTCACAGTCACCTCAAGTGCATTCATTACTTGAGCTATAACTGCTTGCCAGACCAAGGCATGGCCTCTCTATTTCTGGGTACAGATTTATTAGGATTAAAACTGTGTCTGAGCAGCATGATGCATGCTAGTAAATAAAGGAGAGATTAGAAATATAGGTTTTGTATAGCAAGCATAGTACACAAATATTTCCAGTTAGTACAAACATACTGCCTCCATTTTTTAAAAATAATTCAGCCAAAATTACATGTATGGAAAAAGAGTTGCTAAGGATGGTTTACTAATTGTAGGTGACATGCCTGAAGGCAGACTGGGAATAGATCTCCAATGGACGGATACCAAGGAGGATTAAACCAATAATGGCAATGCTTAGTGTGGCTTCTTAGGCACAAACACTCCCATCACATGAAATTATTTTCACAGATGATGTTTATACAACAGTAGGAACTGTCCTATAGTTTAATAGTTAAATAGTATGGAAATGGAAGTGCTGGTGGGATAGAACTTTTACGTTTACCTGGGGCTTTCTGCAAAATTATTTTGTATAAAAACGGGACACCTAAATGCTCTGGTCCTACGTCTGGTCACACAAATGCTCAAGTACTTGATTGGGAAACTTCATTTTCTTAAGTTGGGCTATATAGAGCCCAGCATCAGCTAGCTGGGCCAACATCAGGGCAAGATCAGCCCCTTTCCATATGGAAAAGGAGCTGAGGCAAGTGTGGAAAACTCCAAAAGAGATCAGTCTTTTGTAACCTGAAAATAAATGTCAGGCTTGGTTTGGTTTTTTTTTATCTAGGAGATTTAAAACTTTCTGTCACAGGACTTTATTCATTTTATGATTTATGAGTACTGGGGAGAAGTGTTTTGAATTGGGCTGGCTTATTCATTAACTGGCCTTGCTGGTATTTCTTGCATTTTCCCTGCATCAACCATTACAAGAGACAGGATGTTGGAATAAATTGGCCATATTCTGGACTATCAAGATAGCTCTTGTATTTGCTCAAGGATGAGAAAATCCTCTTAATCAAACTGAGAGTACAGAGCACATTGCCAAAAAGAACACAGTAATTTCAGGGACTAGACTTGTCTGTGGAAGAAAAAAAAAAAACAAACAACAAAAACAACAAAAAACTAACCAACCAACCAAAAACCTCACCAAAAAAAACAAACAACAACAAACCAAACCAACCAAACAATAACAACAAAAAAACCCCACCCAACCAATCAAATAAAACCCAACCAACAAAACAAAACAAAAAGGTAACTTTGGATACATGTATGCCTGCCCTCTGTCTGGCACAGTGTGCTATAGGCCGTAGGGCCCAGTAACAGGACAAGGGGCAGTGGGCACAAACCAGAACAAAGAAAGTTCCATCTGAACATTGGGAAAAGCTTGCTTCCTGTGAGCTTGCTGGAGCCCTGGAGCAGGTTGTCCAGAGAGGTCATTGACTCTGCTTCTCTGGAGACATTTCAAACTCACCTGGACATTGTGATCCTGGGCAACCTGCTCTGGGTAACCTTGCTTCATCAGGAGTTTGGACTTCATGATCTCCAGTGGTCCTTTCCAATCCTCATCATTCTGTGATTCTGTGATTACATCACAGCAGAGACCTCAGCAATTTGTCCTACCAGCCCCTGCCACAACTTGATTTATAAACGGTCTTTCTTCTAACAAGAACAAGGAAAGACCAAAGAGAAGTTTCATATTAGTCATTAAACCTGAAAGGAAAATCACACTCTTTGATCCATCCAGGAACATGTGCTGGACCGTTTCCTTGCAATTAACCTACTTTGCTGAGGCAGAGGTGGAAGAAAAGCTACAGATGCTTAGACAAAGAGCTGGTCCCTGTTAGTCTTGCAGATGGTGGAAGCAGAATCCTCTTTCTTTTTTACACTATCAATTAAGCAATGTTGCCAAACCCACATCAGCGTCTCAGTCAAACATTTCATTTCTCAGCAGTCTGTGCAAAGTTTGAAAGCTACAGTATGTTCTGCCAGCGTCCTCCAGAAAGCTGCTTTGCATTGTTTCGCTTAAATGGCTACAAAAGTGCTGTCGAAGAGACACTGTCAGCTGAGGTTTTTGTGTTTATGTCTTTTTTACCTTTTTTTTTTTTTTAAAATAAAAAAAAAAAAACCTTTTGGTGGCTACAAAAGTGCTGTCGAAGAGACACTGTCAGCTGAGGTTTTTGTGTTTATGTCTTTTTTTCCTTTTTTTTTTTTTTAAAATAAAAGAAACAAAACCTTTTGGAGTTGAAAGAACTGATTTCGGCTTGGTTTATCAGTCCTTTCTACATCCTTTTGGCAGACACTGGATTTTCCTCTCTGCTATTCACTGGGCAAGCATATTCAATATTGAATAGACCTTTTTGGCAGTTTTGAACCTGTTCCATAATATTCAGAATGCACTGATTCATGAGGACTAGTAAAGTTCCTACAAGATAAAAAGAAGAAAAAGTTTAGCCTGCTTGGAGAATCAGTTTGCAGCAGGATAATTCAAAACTTGTGCTCCTTTATCTGTGTGATTTCTCAGAGCCAGCAAGAACACTTTCAGACATGACTGGCCTAGCTTACTCACAGAGATACAACAAACACTGTCTAGAAGTCAAGAAAATCTAATTATGTGCAATATTATAAAGATCTTCTTCTGCCCTTCAACAACAAAATGGGGTCAAAATGCTCATCTCTGAAAAACTAAAAGCCACTGATTCTCTTATTTTAATGAGTATTGGTGAGAACCCAGCACTGAACACAGCCATCAGACACACACGCTGCACTTCAATACTACAGCTGCAGATTCTTTATTCGCTGTATTTGAGTTTTGCAGCAGCCTGGGGATATTTTCTTCCTTGAGCATCCCCTCCATTGCCCTAATGCCATTTCCCTGAAACTCACTGCATGGCAGTCATACTGCTGCTGGTTTAAAACTGCTCCTGTTTTCCCACTTCAGGGGACAATTCCAGGCAGGTTTTTGCTTTGGAAAAGTAAGTGTGAATCTGTGTGAATTATTAAATGATGATGGCGATGGTTAGAGTGATGTGTGAGAAGTCCAAACGTGGAGGCAGCTATTCTCAGTTGTTCATCCACACAAGTAATGGTGGTTACATTTTCCATTGAGTGGCCAGTGTAGAAAAAAGAAAGAAATCATCAGTTCCCAATGTGTTGTCCACAGATCCACTGGAGTCTGCCGACTTCTAATTCCCACACCAAGCAGTTAAGTCTATGGTCACTGAGTTTAAATTCATTACAAGAGCCCACATGTTCTGGTGGGAAATTTTTGCTAGCCCACAATCAAAAAAAGGATGAAAACTACTGAATGCTAAAAGCACGTCCAAGTAGAGCATTAGATCTTTCACATATATCCTCCCAGAAAGAAAATCCATAGAAAGCCTTAGGAATGAAATCTATAGAATTGTAATACAGCTCCATGGAGTTTCCTCTGAAGGCCTATAGAATTGAGTACAGCAGGGAGTCCTTTTCACAGCCCTTTCTTGCAGACAACTTGCAGAAGGATATAATTTTAATGAATGGGGTTTCAAAAAAAGTCATAGAATGACAATAATCTTCTATTAAATTATTTTCCATAGGGGTATTGACAGCGATAGCTATTAACATTATTTTATAAAGCTGGAGAGATATTGATCAGCGGATCCATTCTGCCCCTCTGACACAAGGAACTCAGACAATTTATGTCGCTATTCATTGCCAGGCAGAGGGGTTTGTCCTTTCTTTTTCAGAAACATCTGGAGTCTCATGAATAATTATCCTAATTAAAATAAGAGACTATTTTATATGCCCTCCTTGGCAAGAACTTTGCCTTCCTTCTATCTGGCGACTCCACTTTTGCTTCTGTAGAAGTACAGTAACGTTTAGTGGTTATTTGATGTTTTCATGGATATTTTTATGATTTCAGACACTATCTCCCTTGGGGATTCCCAGCTCTTGGACTTCGTTTGAGCTCCCTCAGGTCACATGGAAAGGCACAGTCTGGACTGGCTCAGTGATGAACAAGGGATTGGTTCCATAGCTGCAATAAGCCTGAGGAAAGCCCAGCTCCTTTCATAGCAAGTGAGCTAGAGGCAGCCAAAGGGGAAAACGGAGAGGGAACATCCCTTGTTCAGAGATGGCAGAGGGAAACAGCGTGGCTGAGGAAACCCCTCTGGGAATTCTCTGAGGGAAGGTTTGCACTCCTCTAAGACTTGGTCTGCAGGGAAACTGTGATAACAGTTAAGTATTCAGGGATAACAAGAGATCAGTTCATCTCCCCAGCACCAAGGAGGCAGAGGGATTCCAAACCAGGAACACCAACAAGTTCAGAAGATGTGTGAAGACCTGATTAGGACTGCAGAAAATTAAAGCCGAGTGCTCTGCTCTGGAAGCTGGCCAGCCCCACAGCACCATAGTGCCAGAAGACATCCATCCTGAGATGGATCCCCTGCTTTGGTTAATTAAGTAAACTTCAAGCTTTTCTTCTAAGACCTTGTTTTCTTCTAGCAAAAAAGAACACCTTTTTTTTTTTCCTTCCCCCCCGCCCCCATCCTTTTCAGTGATCCAATTGACAGAATTAATTCCACCTCTTCCTTTACTTTAAAGGATACAGTGCTGCCTGTAATTTTCCAAAGGATCATAACCTTACATGGGGCAGAAGAAGATGTCTGTGGGGTGGGTAACAAAGGAAAGAGGGAGAAGAAGGGAGAATACAGGCTCTAAATTGCTTTGAAGGCAAACACAGGCCCTCAAAGGTAGATTCAGAACATGGGACAAGAAAGAAGAGCCTTGTTAGATTGTATGCACTTAAGAAGAATAGACATCTACGTATCTTCATTACAGCCAGGGATACTTGATAGATTTATCTTACTTTTCTATTCAGAAAAACAAAAGCATTTTAAAAGAGTCCCTTCATATACTCCAGGAACAACAGACCAAGAGTTTACTTATTCTGGTCTCAGTTAAGTTAATTGAGGGACACAGAAAAGTGAAAAATTGCTGTATCATTTTGTAAGAGCATGGTTTTGTTTGTGAGGAGTTATTGCTGCAGGGCTAGATCAAAAGGATTGATGAAGACTGCAGCAAGAAAGGTAAGAGCAGTCTAGACGAGCACCCTCTGAAAGAAGAACACCATATAATTGAGGCACAAGGACTGACTCCAAAGTACCAGGCACTGATGACAAGATTATTTGCCAAAGTGGACAGCCATGAGATCAAAAGACACTGATTCCTTGAAAAATTGCATTGACAGAAGAGATAGGAGGAACATGCACAGCTGATGCAGGCTAACTCAGGGCTTTCTAATGGAGTAGCTGCTGTGCCCTTGTGGACTTGCTCTTGTGCTCTGAAGACACCTGCACATAGTCGAGTGTAAGGTTTTCCAGGTGCAGGTTCAGCGAGCAGCAGGGATAGCCAGGAAAGGAGTCAGCAAAAAGAGGTTTTGCACTGGAAATCCAGGTTCATAATGACTTTCCCAGGCAGGCAGGCTTGAAGAGACTGAAAATGAAGGTCTACAATAAACAAGCTGTCACTTTGTACCCAAGAGAGTGGAATCTAAGGCTGAGACTACATAAGGTCCTGAGGAAACTGCCAAGCTCAAGTAAGGTAAGGTTTGCTGGACCAAAACATGAAGCAGACAAGCACACAAAGAAACCTTCCAGTTCCAGAAGCTCTTCCTGCCCTAACCATCTCCCCTTCCAGTTGAGAAGCATGGTGGAAAGAAACCCCACCTGTTGTGTAGTGTGTGGTTTTATGAATTGATTAAAAAGTCCTGCAGAAATTATTAGGTCTTATTTGGTTTTGACTACTTTTTCTCATTAGTTTTATCCTTATCATCTTATTTCTAAGGCTTTCGCAAAGTCTGTCTTGTAAGTATCTATCAAACAAAAGTAAAAACCTGGGGAAGGAGAAGGAGTTTCTGTCTTTGATGATCCAAATATACCTGGAAATAATTTATTTTCTTTTATTTCTTGTTGTCTCCTCAGGTGCCCTTCATTTTGTCTTATTTCCATTTCTTAAGTAAAATTGGCTTAGTGCAGGGAAGCAAAATGTTAATTTCACCAAATGTGGAAGCCAACCACTATGAGTGCAGGAAAGCCTGATTTTTGTTTTTTAAAGAAAAACGTCTGTGTTTTACATATTAAATCCTAGCCCCACAGAAGTCAGTGGTAAAATTCCTAAAGTCTCACTTTCCTGAGAGTAGGATTTGGCCTGGCAGGAATGGACGGTAGTTTAGCCTGCCACTTTCCATCCCTGGAGACCTTCCCAGGGCAGCAGTAATCAAAATAATTCATTTGCAGTTCTAAGCCTTTGATGCATGACTGCTGAGAAAGAAGATTTGTGAAAGCTGTGACAAACTTACACCTCAGCTTTCAGAAAAGCAGAAAAAAAAATCTGTTACTGGAAAATTTGCCAATTTTTTCCCTCTAGCCCTTAATGCACGGCAATCCATTTGACCATATCATTATTACTTGAAGGAAAGGAGTTGGTAGAAGAAATGTGATTTATGGGGATGAACAAGGAAACAGATGAGAAATACAGAGGAACCATTAGAAGAAAAAACACAAAAATAAGATAGAAACATTGCTGTGCACTGCTGTCAAATCCAAATCAAAGTCCTAAAGGAAAAATGAGATGCTCACGCACACAGATTAAGCCACCACTGTTTTTTTTTGTTGGAGTAGGAAGAAACTTGGCAATCAAGATTATCTGATAATTACCTTTCTTAATGCATTAAATTCACTCAGCTTCACCTTCAGTCATTTAGCTGCAGAAAATAATGACATACATCCTCCTCTCTAATGGTTAAAGTCTATTACCAAGAAATCTATTACATGTGGTGTCAACTAGAAACCCACACAATAAAGCATCTTTAAAAGATGTGCTGATAGGAAAGAATGGTCTTTGGAAACAGAGAGAGCAGTTGTTTGCATCAAAATATTCTAACTTGCAGGCTCTATTAATACTAATGAAAGTTTGATTGTCTTTGCTAATTACCTCCCCACCCTCCTCAGCTGCAGAACAACCCTTCTCCTGCCAGCATCTCAGGATACATTAGACCTCATTAAACATCATTATTAAGTCAACATTTCATTTAAAAGAGATTAATTTTTAAGGTATGCTAGTGTCTGAAAGGGAACCTGCAAAGTTGCACAGCTGTTGAGGAACACATTCACCTCCTGCTTCACCAATAGTTGCATGCAGATAAGTCCAGTTGATGCCACCGAGGCTTTGAGCTATTTGATAGTCCACAGGCTCACAAAGGACTTTTCAGAGTGGCCAATGCTTTTCCCATAAGATGTATAAACTAGCCCTGGGTCAGTAGAAAGCAGAACAGACATCATCTTCCCAGTTAGTTTGGGGGCCCTCACTACAAGAAGGACATTGAGGGGCTAGAACAGGTCCAGAGAAGGGCAATGAAGCTGGTAAAGGGTCTGGAGACCTAGTCTGGTGAGGAGCAACTGAGGGAAGTGGGGCTGTTCAGTGTGGAGAAAAGAAGGCTGAGGTGAGACCTTCTCTCGCTCTCCAACTCCCTCAAAGGAGGTTGGAGTGAAGTGGGAGATTGATCTCCCTCATGTGATAAGGTAAGAGTAAATTGATTCAAAATGCACCACAGGAGGTTTATGCTGAGTATTAGAAGAAACTTCTTCACTGAAAGGGTTCTCAAATACTGGAACAAGCTCTCCAGAGAAGAGGTTGAACCCCATCTCTGGAGGTGTTTAAAAGAGGCATAGGTGTGATGCTGAGTGACAAGGTTTAGCACCAGCCTTGGTAGATTTAGAGAATGGTTGGGCTTGATGATCTGTCACTGGCTTTGATTTAAGTTGACTCTTCCACAAAGTCTAGGAGTACATATGGAAACGTTACAACTTTGCTGAATTCTTGTAGAAGTTGATGAGATTTGGGCAATATCTATGTGCATAAGTCCTAAAATGTACACTGGATTGGGTTTTGCTTGTTATCATTTAAGAGAGTTCTTTCTTTGTTTTTTCTTTTTCCATGTGGAAATGCTTCATTAGAAACACAGGTGCATTCACTGGGCTGTATTTTGCTTCTCAATTTAAAAAGCCAATTTAAAAACACTGATACAAAGTAAAACAATTACTTGCTGCTTAATTGGTTTTACTAAGAGTCATTTTCAATTAATACATGGGTTTGGAGAATCCATTAATTTATTTTAATTACACAATACAAATATTTATATGTTAAGAAAGAACCCACAGAATGAATGCAGGAAAGGAATGAAACTATTGTCCGTTTCTGAACATCGTTATTTGTTGCTTGTGAAATGGATAGCTTCTGTCGCTGTCATAATTGTGTCTGTCCTGGTTTGAACTAGACCACAATTAATTCTGTTCAGTGATTTGACTTCTAAGAATCATGGAATGGAATCAAGGAATCATTTTCATGGGAAACATCTCAGTAAACCTGTAAGTGAAGTAGACATCACAATTGCTTTCTTTTCATAGACTATAATCTATTTTTTTCTTATTAAAATATTTCAATTAGCTTCAAACCAGCATAAGTCACCATCCCTGGAGGTGTTTAAGAGCAGGCTGGATGAGGCACTTAGTGCCATGGTTTAGTTAATTAGAAGGGTTAGGTGATAGGTTGGATTCGATGATCTTAGGAGGCCTTTTCCAACCTGGTTAATTCTGTGATTCTGTGATTCTGCAAAGAGCAACAGACAGGCCAGGTGACCCTAAACTGTCCAACAAGGGATTTCATCCCATGGATTTCATCTCCAGGATAAAGCTGAGGTCAAGTCTCTTTTTCAATGGCTGTTGTCCCAGGAGGACTTTCTCCCTTCTGCATCCAATTCAAATCCATAAGCTCCAGAATCCTTCTCCTGAATCCAGTTCCTGCCTGCCACTCTGGGACATCCCCAGTGCCTGCCCACAGCACCTGTGATGATAATGGTGACATCATTGCCATCAGTGCTTGGGTTCCATACTGGTTTGTATCTTTTTGTCTCTACTTCATCGAATTGCTCTTATTTCCATTCCACCTGGTTTAGTTTCTTTGCCAGCACGTCAGTCTCTCTGACTTCTTCCCTTTCTCTTCCCTTTGGGAAGTCAGAGTGGTTCACGGAGAGCATCTGTCACTCCTCTAGTGGCCAGTCCAGTCCTAACCTTTGACGGTGTCAGTTACTAATGACTAGACTTTAAAAATAAGATTTTCTCTTCCTTTGTATGATATCATTTTGTATATTTGCTGTACAGACTAACAGTGACCTGTGACTCAGAGTGTAGCTCTACCACAGTCAGTTCTACAATGTATGTTTCCATGGTCAACACCTATAGTTACAAATTACCCCTGGGGTGGAGGTGAGCAGACCTGACAAGCATGTGCCAGAAACATTTTGTTGCTCCACTTGAAAAGGAAAATCTTGGTCCCAGAGAGGCTGCTTATCAGCAGTGCTAGTGTAGCATTTTGGCTACAGAAACACCCCAGTAGCTTTCCTTGAGCTCAGAGGTTGTGCTGGCAACCAGAAGCCATTTTTATCACACAGATACTCACAGTTTATGATCGCGCATTATCTGCATACGTAGCAGCATTATCCCCCTCTTGCACAGGATTTGTGGAGAATGCCATTAAGGCAGCCCTTCAGCTCTCTCAGGTAAAACGACCACATTTAAAGCCTGATTCTGTGCACATTAGTTACTTAAGCAGAGTCCCTTGAGTTTACTGCAGGAGAAAGTCAACTCAGATTTGGTCATTAAATTTAGATTATTTTCACTCATCTTATTCACACAGTCAAAAAAAAGGTATTTGTATCATTTTTCTTTTCAATGGATGGAATAAAATCAGCTGCATAACAAGTGTCCTCGATCACAAACTATATAAAGCACAGTGCTTATTTTCAATTCCAAATACACAAAGAAAGATGATGGTGGATGGGAAAACAAACTTGCAATGAAAAGAGAAACAGGCCCATTTTCAATGAAGAGTCCAATCCTGGCCTGCATCCAAAGCAGCTCCCAGGTGAGCCTGTTCCAGCGTTCGAGAACCCTTTCAGTGATGAAGTTTCTTCTAATATCCAACCTAAAGCTCCCTCGGTGACTCCATTTCCTCTTGTGTTGTCACTTGTTACCAGGGAGAAGAGACCAACTCCCAACCTCATTTACCACCTCTCCAGGGACTTGCAGAGAGCCAGGTGGTCTTCTCTTAGCCTTCTTTTCTCCAGATTAAACAACCTCAGTTTCCTTGGCTGCTCCTCACAAGGCCTTCACCAGCTTCACTGCCCTTGGACCTGCTCCAGCACCTCAATGTCTTTCTTGTATTGAGGGGTCTGAAACTGAACCCACTATTCAAGGTGCGGCCTCACCAGTGCAGAGTACAGAGGAATTACTTCCTTGGTCCTGCTGGTCCCACTATTCCCAATACACATTTTTAATGATTACAAATCACAATAAGAGCGCTTTAACTTTTTATATCTGTGCAAAATTTTATGAGATCTACTATAAGTCTTTAGTTCAACCAATCCGGTTTTAAAATCAGCTTCTCAAATCAATCTTTCACTACCATCGCCACCACGTCCTCAGATCAGCTGCACTCTTTTATCCTTTATTTATGCTTTGTTTAGAATTACCAGCGTGCATCAAACCACGCGCAGTCGCTTTGCACCTTTCAGAAGATGTGCGCACACTAAACATATTGGCAATATTTATTTGTTCTGCCATCTGTCCCACTCTCCCCACATTTTCAACAGTTTGGCCTAGAGAGGGCCAAAAATCACCTGAGCATCATAAAACAAGTCCCCGGCTGTCAGCAAAACACATTGAGACCACAGCTGCTGTCCTGCTGCCTGATTTAATGAGGTTCCCAAAGTATGTGGACAAGTATTCGGGCTCTTGGTTGCCATGGTGATGGGAGTGGGAGCTTTGAGCGGGTGTCAGCAGCATCCCGATCAATATGAATCAGCTCACGGCCCATCAGACGTGGCGATGTGGTGGCCCAGGCGATGGAGATGTGCTGCAGCACATTTTTTTCACCTGCACAGGCAGGTTGGAGCATGAGAAGAGAGTAAGCAGCTTATTGCCAGCTCTGCTGCACCAAACCCATCTGTGGCTCAGGATGAGTTATCTACCAAAAACCAGAATTGCAAAGAGACAGATGTGTTGTATTTCCCTCTGACTGCTTAGTGGCTCATTATTTTGCAAGCATAGTGTTTCATATTTCCCCTCTGAACTCAGGTGCCAGGAGGAACATGGTCAATATCATGTTCCCCAAGGGAAAACGCTTCTTCCATGGTTGACTCAAACATGGAATCATAGAATAATTTAGGTTAGGAAAGACCTTTAAGATCATTGAGTCCAGCCATTAACCCAACACTAGCATATCCCTCAGCACCACATCTATGTCTTTTAAATACCTCCAGGGACGGTGATGTCCTAACGCTGCCCTGGGCAGCCTGTTCCAAGGACAGTGAGTGGCTCAAAACCACAATATTTGAAGTGTGGCCTCGCCAGTGCTGAGTGCAGGGTGACAGTCACTGTGCTAGCCCTGCTGACCACACTGTTACCATTACATCTTTGAATTTTCTGTCACTTTTCACACCATGTCACTACAGAATCACGGAATGCTTTGGGTTGGAATGGACATTAAGCATCACATAATTCCAACCTCCCTGGCATGGGCAGGGTAACCTTCCACTAGACCAGGTTGCTCAAAGCCCCATTCAACCTGGCTTTAAATACTTACAGGGATGAGGCATTCACCACCTTGCTGGGCACTACTATGCTAGTGATATTTAGCATCTACATTTTTTGAGGCCAAATGTTTTTTTACTGATTAATTCATCTGTTTTCACAAGACACACATTCATGTGCAATCTGTGATTCATATAGATGTTTCCTCACCCAGAAAAAAACTGAAAAGCAGAGTAGCAGTCTAGTGACAGGGAGCAAACATGTCATGACAGATAATTCAGGTAGGATTCCACCACATTTCCACCACAGCAGACAGGGGTGATTTTTTTCCTCATATTTTAAGAGATAAAATATTTAAGTGTAGAAGTGTTCTCCTGTGTAGAAACACAAAAGGGGTAATTTAGCTATGTAAGTATACCCAAAGCCCTCAAACCCGATTGAAAGGTTGCTTCAACCGCTTCTTCCAAAAAAACCCCAACAGTTAAGCATATTTTAATGACTGCTTCAAATCTCAGTTTACTGCCTGATAGCCTTTCAAGACTATTTTTCAGATCCAAAGGAAGCTATTTCTTGCTCCTTTCCCACCCCTTCTGATAGGAGCATTCAGACATTATCTTCCAGCCCAGAATATTAAAGACCAAACAGTACCATATCAGACGGATTAGTCACACATGTTTACACAGCACTGGCCATTCAACCTAGCTTGTCCTCAGATGGATCTTAACAATAAAGCAAACAGTTACACTGTGTAACAACCAAAGTGGGTAATCAAGAGCTGTGAACAAAGACAGAGAGGAAATTAAAGGGCTTGGTGTTTAAGTAGCACGAAAAGCAGCACAAGATGTCGTCAAACTTGGCACCAACTGACATTGCAGAAAGTATCACATTAAATCTTAAATACTTTGTATGGGGTAGGTGGAAAAGTACACGACCATGCCAAAATTTTAATCCCTCTGGGAATCACTTTAGAAAACAAGATACACATTTCAAGCAGAGAAATTCCTCAAATAATCTACTCTTCTCCATATGGAAAAGCATCAATTATCAGACCTGTTCCTGACGTGGTATTTTGTCACTCATTAAATCCTCTGCATGCAGAGAGAGAAAGCAAATTCCAAAGGAATGCACATGGGGAGCAGGAATTTCCTTCTGTAAGAACTAATAACATCACTTTTGCTACAGTTCTGAGCAGATGTTACAGCTTAAGATGCTCACCAAAGTGAAGCTCTCAGTGCTGAGCCCTTAGGAACTATGCTGCAGAAGCTATGCACTCAGGCCAGCATGGTACATGTCACTTTGTGATATGTCACTCATTGAAGTTGGGTAGCGGTGCAATCACAGCAAACAAAGCCGACACACTTTCATTTACAGCTAGCATTTTCCTTTGTGTAGCCTAATGCTGTGATAGGTATCCTCAGGGACTTCTTACAGCCTGGATTTCCTCACCATAATGTCATCAAAGATGGGGCATTGTTCTGTAAACTTTCATGTCCAATTTCCCTGTGGCACCTTGGGTGGTCAACTAACTTGTTTATGACTTGTAGTGTTGTTTCAGTTCAAGGAATCTGTGCCTTGGAGCCAACTCAGAACATGCTGATCTACACAAGGAAACACACTGCTCTGCTGGTGCTAGCTGCCACACCTGGTTAGTCCTACCAGTCACAGCACAAGGAGATAAAAGGCAAAGGCACATCTAAAGTCCCTCCAGTGAGGAGTGAAGCATTTCAGCAGTGTGCTATGGTGACGCATCTCACATTAGCACAATTGTTCTTTGGCAACAAGATACTTCTGGCATAGTGTTTCATCTAGTACTTTTCAGTCAAATTTGGCTTCCTGGCATCTTTGTGACATCTTTGGCTTCCTTCAAGTCATTGGCATGGATGAAGTTAGAAAAAAAGAACCTACAATTCACTTGAAACTGTGCTGATGACTGGTACTATCTCACCCTGGAATCACACAGGCTTCAGTGAGTGGTCATGAAACACTATGTTCCATAGAAAACATCACCTCACTGTGCCCCCATGGACAAGGAGCAATGGGCACAAACTGAAACACAGGAACCTCCATCTGAACATGAGGAAAAAGTTTGCAGTGAAGGTGATCAAGCACTGGTTCAGGTTGTCTAGATAGGTTGTTGAGTCTCCTTCTCTGGAGAGACTACAAACCTGCCTGGACATGGCAATCCAGTGCAACCCACTCTGGCTTTAGCAGAGGCATTGGACTAGATGATCTCCAGAGATCCCTTCCAATTCCTACCATTCTGCAATTCTGGAAATCTGTGATTCTATGTCCAACTCAAGCATAGGATCTGGTCCCACCAAACAAAGTCAAGACTGTCCACTGAACAGGATATTCATTCCACTCAGATTGCCCAAACCTGTGTTGGTTTTACCTGGTAGCTTGGGTAGTAATTTTGTGGTGGCAAATCCTCATTTAAAAAGAAGTAAAACTAAGGGAGTTGACCTTCTTGCACTGAAAAAAAAATAAAAATTAAAGTCGGTTTAATTGAATTCGGGGACTAGGGGACTTGGTCTGAGATTCAGAATAGACCTAAAGGAGTAGGTAGCACATTCCTAACAAAAAATTGACTCAGCTGCCCAAGAGCTGCCAAATGAAGAACCATGACATTCTCTGAGACATTTGGCATACAACAGAAGCAGACAGATGAGAAGAAAAGCATCGTCAACTAATCTGTTCATATTTCATATGCACTGTGAGTCTTTCCTTCCTCTGAGGAACCTCTCACCTGGTTTATACTTTTCAGATTGACCAGATCTGAGCATCCACTGGGATGGCAGTAGAAATTTCCTGTCATGGCGTACTGAGATGAATGAATCAAAGTCACCTCTGAAAACTTAATGCTGTTGTCTCCACTGACACTACCAGGTAACAGTCTTTGACTTGATAGTATAATCTTATTCAGTTATTTCCACTGTGGTAACTTCTACCCAAAGCATTTCTCTAAAGTTGAGTGGTCCAGACAACACTGGTTTGAAATTATTTTTCCTTTCTGTTTCATGGAAAACACAGAAACATACAAAGGAGTTTTTCAATACTTGTTCTTACAATCTACAGACTCCAGTAAATGAGAGCTCTGTGGCATCTTCTGCACAAATACAATTCTGACTTCTCTCCCAGCTTGGATATTAAAATTTAACTTCAAATCCCTTCATGAAATGGGTGTTTATTCTTGGATTTTTTTTTTTATTTGCAATTTCTGGCATAACGTGATTCATTTTATATTTACTTTCCCTCGCCATAGCCATAATCTCCTCTTTCAGGATACTGAAGTGTGCACTCATTTGCATTTATTTTACTTCATACACTCATTGCTTCTCATAACAGAGCTTCGAAGAGCTCCCATTCTGCCCCAAAAAATCATGTGGAGGCTATGGCTGCTGTAAAATATGATGAAATTAGTTAAGCGATATGATTCCCCAGACACACATCGCTGGCATCGGTCTCTGTGACTCTGTATCGCGGGGAAGCATCAGTCCATAATAAAACCATATACAACTGGGAGTGATGCGATCAGAGCATGTCCTACTGAAATACTCATTCTTACGAACTCCATGAATATCGCCTTTAAGTGTAAAAAAGTAATCTATTTGAGAAAGACGTAGAACAGGAAGGGGGAAAGGAAACTGATCTTTTGAGCTGAACTCTCAAGACATCAATGAATGTGCACTTGTTTATAATCTCTGCTAATTTACTGGCTGCCCTAGAGACAAACTTTGATCCTTAGGAAGATCTACTCTATCTCTCTGTTCTCCAACAGGCACTAAAAATCATAAGCCCTTAGAATCAAGCAGTCTAAATACTGTAGTCATAGCATTTAGCCCCCCAGTCCATCAAGGAAGATGCCTCCTTCCACTCTGCTTTCATTGCATGAATATTCATCATCAACACGGAAAGGTTTGGCAACCTGCAACAGGTTTTGCAGTAGATGTCCTTTCCCTGCAAGCACATGGGCTGTGTGACAACCTGTCTGTATAGTATCCAGGATTATAGAACCATAGAATGGTAATGTTGGAAGGGACCTCAAGGATCATCTAGTTCCAACCCTCTGCCATAGGCAGGGACACCTCCCACTAGGACAGGTTACTCAAGGCCTCATCCAAACTGACCTTGAACACCTCCAGGGAGGGAGCAGCCACAACCTCCCTGGGCAACCTGTTCCAGTGTCTCACCACCCTCACTGGAAAGAACTTCCTCCTGACATCTAGTCTGAATGTTCCCTCTGCCAGTTTACACCCATTGCCCCTTGTCCTGTCATTGCAAGACCTTGTAAACAGTCCCTCCCCAGCCTTCCTGTAGGCCTCCTTCAGATACTGGAAGGCTACTATCAGGTCCCCTCAAAGCCTTCTCTTCTCCAGGCTGAAGAGCCCCAACTCTCTGTCTGTCCTCATAAGAGAGCTGCTCCAGCCTTCTGATCATCTTCATGGCCCTCCTCTGGATCCGCTCCAACACTTCAATGTCCTTCCTGTGCTGAGGGCTCCAGAACCACACACAGTACTCCAGGTGGGGTCTGACGAGAGCAGAGTAAAGTGGCAGAATCCCCTCCATTGCCCTGCTGGCCACGCTGCTCTTGATGCAGCCCAGGACTCAGTTGCTGTCTGGGCTGCATGTGCACACTGCAGGTTCATGTTGAGCTTTTCATCAACCCAGACTCCAAGGTCCTTTTCCTCAGGGCTGCTCTCCAGCCATTCACCACCCAGCCTGGATTTGTGCTTGGGATTGTGCCTACCCAGGTG
>VWZE01002946.1:43489-82016 GCA_013396675.1 Eubucco bourcierii
TCCAGGTGGACATTGTGCCGTTGATCACCACTCTCTGTGTGCAACCATCCAGCCAATTCCTTATCCAGCAGTGCTCCACCCACCAAGTCCATGTTTTTCTAGTTTGGTGACCAGGATGTCATGCAGGACAGAGTCAAATGCATTACTCAGGTCCAGGTAGATGATATCAGTTTCCCTTCCCTTGTCCACTGTCGCTGTGACTTCTTCATAAAACGCCACTGAATTTGTCAGGCAAGATCTGCCCTTGGTGAAGCCATGCTGGTTACCACCAATCACCTCTGCTTTGTTTTCCATTTGCCTTAGTAGAGCTTTCAGGAGGATCTGCTCCATGATCTTGCCAGGCACAGAGGTGAGGCTGACTGGTCTGTAGTTTCCAGGGTCACACTTTGAACTCATGATGGGAAGTAAAGGCAGTATGCATCACAAAGCTGACTGTTTGGCAATCAAGCTGCTGTTACTAGAGGAGACTTCTGCTAGTCAGATTTATTAACTTGGAGCATTATTGAAGGAACCATGCAACTGTCCATGACATTCTTCTGTGTAGGTGTGTATTAAAACTTCACATTGACTCTGATGTTTTCTAGATTGTATCATGGGCTTTGAGGTACCTATGTGAGGAAAGATGAATCCTTTTCACTTCACAGAAATTCAGAGGGGAAGTAAAATGTCCACCTTGCTTCAGCTTGTCTCTCTTCAGGGCATATCTCCTTCTTAGCTACAAAATGAGGCCAAGACCACGCTTGAGGTCACACCTTGAGTACTGTCTTCAGTTTTGGGCCCCTCATTTTAACAAAAAAACATTAATGTGCTGGAATTGATCCAGAAAAGGGCAACAAAGCTGATGAAGGGTCTGGAGGGTCATGCGAAGAGTAGCCATTTAATCCTATCTGTTGTTACTTGGTAGAAGAGACCAAATCCCACCTCACTTCAGCCTCCTTTCAGGTAGTTGTAGAGAGTGAGAAGGTCCCGTCCAAGCTTCTTTTTCTCCAGACTTTTTCCCCAGTTCCCTCAGATGCTTCTTGTAAGACTTAGGCTCTTGACCCTGACTTCACAAGAGATCACTTCTTGTCTCCTACCTATCATGCACCTGGCACTCAGTGCAGCATGGAGGCATCTCCACTGCTCAGGATGGGAATACTCTGAAGTTTCTCTCAGCAGTGGAAGCAGGATGCTCTGCACTGCTGCCAAAAAACAAGTCCGGAAAATCCAAATGAAACTCACAGGGCCCCAGGAGTGACAGATATTTTTTAATATTTTGGCCTAAATAATGAGTAAGGCTCCCAAACAAACTCTTAGGATTAGCCAAGATTCTGAATGTTACAAGACTAAAACAATAAAAATCAAATCCAAATTTAATAGCATTATTTAGCATCTGGTACAGATAAGAGGAAAACTAATAAAGTAATTCAATAAAGGAAAAGTCCCCAATTATAGCTTCTGAATCTACAGATCCCTTGCAGAATTTCAGCATACCATGTATGGAGAACAGGAGCAGGAAAGGAATCCAGCTGTTGGGGCAGCAGGAAATCCCTTGGAAAGCATTTTTCTTGTGTATCTAAATTTCTTTTTGGAGTAAAATGCATTAAATGCTTTCCTCACTTATAGGAACAAGGTGAAAAGCACCACCAAGAGTCACAGACCTCTGCATTTAGTTTCTGCAAGCCAAGGCCACTCTGGAAGAGCAATCTAACACAGAGAAGGATTAAGGACAGCACATTGGTGTAAGCTTGGGTTTGTCACATCAAGATTGGCTTCCTAAACCAGCCTACCTGTCTGGGAATCATTTGCTTAACAAACAGCACAGTGCCTACACACAGCCTCCTGGTGGGAAGCTTTCATCCATATCTCTGCCTGCAAGGACAGCAAATTGCCCACTTGCCAGCCAGTGAATACTGAAGCAAAGAACAGAGCTGTCACTGACTTTGAGAAGGTCTCCTTTGTGATGCTGCCGGTGTAGCTGAGTCAGTTTGTTATGAAACAGCCCCTCTCCAGAGCCAGCAAAGAAATAACAGCACCGTATGCCTCTGTACCTGCCCACACTTGGTGCACGATTGCAAGAGACAGCACACGCACAGCATGAGAAACAAAAGGACACACATCTGGATTCCAAAGAGCATTTATGGCAGCAGTTGCTCTGGGAACTGTCTTTCCCACTAAGCAGCCAGCTATGCAAGACCGGAAATACGACCACAGGGCAGGCAGTTCCAATAGCAGATTAAAAGTTAATGGAAAAAGTGGAACCATGGTGGTATTTGGATAAAGAAAACTAGAAGCACAGATACACCTCCTGTGCCAGAATAGGCACATGTCCTTCAAGGACTGAAATAGAAGGAAATGAATTTTGACATGCAACCAAAGTCCAGAGGAGACAATGCAGACGGGGATTGGCATGAAGCACTTTGGAGCTCTGCTGGGGAGAAACAGGGAGGCTGTTGCGCAAGTGAGGCCAGACACAACTGGCCTGTAGCAACAGCTTTGTTCCCCAGAAATGAACTAGTTTGGAGGAGTCTGAATATTGCAGGGAGAGAACAGAAGTCAGAGATGTGTCACCTACAAAAAGGCAGCTAATTGCAGCAAGAGAGGAAAGCTCTATAGCTCCTGGAGCATACACAACATGTCCTAAAGACTGAGCAACAGGACCTGGAGTAAAGGCTGAAGCTGGATCCATCAAATCATAGAATTGTTTCAGCTGGCAGAGACTTTTAGGATCATTGAGCCCAACAATTAACCCACCATGACCAATACCACATCTTCATGTCTTTTAAACCCTTCCAGGGATGAGGATGCCACCACTCCTCTGAGCAGCCTTGACAACCCTTTTGGTTAAAATTTTTTTCCTGTTGCTGAGCCTAAACCTTGCCTGGTGCAACTTGACACTGTTTCCTCTTATCCAGTTTCTGGGTGTTCCATGTCAAGGGTCACAGAAAGACCACAGACTCTAGACCGGATGGACTGAATGTTTTTCTCCCAGACTCCTTTCAGGATCTGTCTCACACGTATTTAGGCTTCCACACTTCACTGTCTCTGTCACAGCACAGGTAATTTCTCCTCTTTACGACAGCCTCTCCTTTGTCACAACTATGAAGGTTTTACAGGAAAAAGCTTGATCAAGTTGCAAAGCCCATAGGTGTAAGAAGCTTCCTCTCCCAAGAAATGGATATGGAAACCATGGAAGTGTCTCCACTTGGCCCATCAGAAGTGTGGTCACATGGACTCCCCATTCCCCATCTGTGTCAGTATTGAGCTATTTGGCAGCAGCAGAGGAAGCCACTCCGATCTGCACATGCTTTACACACACATATATAACTAAAAACTGTGTAGGGTCACTACAATCTACTCATATGGAAACTCATTGCACGTATGGAATAGCTCTTGCAGTCACGAGATGGAAAGGGCAGATGGAAAGGACTGGCATGATTTCCCTGCAGGCTTTCTGCTTTCTTATAAGTGCTTGTGACCAAAATGAATGTCCAAGCAGCTGAATCTAATCACTCTCACTGTTTTCAATAAGTGAGCTATTCATATCCATTACAGATTACACCTCACATTCATTCTGAACCTTTCATCCTAAGAATGTAAGTGCTCTGTACAAAACTGCAACACAGAAATGGGACCCAAACCACTAACTTCATTAGAATTAATGATTAATATTACCCAGAAGCCAGCTTGAACACAAACATCAATGCACACAGTCATTTCCTCAGACAGAAATGTCCTGTAATGTCTCTTCACAGCCAAAGACTGGAGGGAAGGAGAAACCCAGCATTATCAACTAACATGGAAGGGTATTTCAGTAGGTAACATACAGGTTTAGCTGCAGGAGGAATGCTCATAAGCTCCAGGAGAGGCATTGGAGGTATTACTCCTGCAGGTCAGCTTATAGAGATATTACTGTCACAAAACGTTAGCCATTATGCAGGCCTCCTAATCATCAGAGGTGTGTGTCACAGGTTCCCCAGCAGTACTGGATTGAATATTGAATGTTGTTATCCTGGATATTTGAGCACAAGGTCTAGCCAGAGCTGCAGCTGGGCCATGCCCCACACATTACAGTGACTTAGGTGATCCTGCTTTGGCAGGGCAGTTGGACTAGATAATTTTCAGTGGTCCCTTCCAACCCCTATGATTGTATAGTTCTGTGATTCTGTGCCTGTGAGGAGGATACAAGGAAATAAGGCAGAGAGCATATGTGGAGTAGAAAACCAGGGTACAGAAGGGAAGCAGGGGCCTTCAGGAGACTGTCTGGCTCTTTGCTGACCATGAGATGGAAAAGAAAGAAATTTACTGTTGCTTTTGGGGACTCCATTATATCCTATTCCTTTTGGTCATACTTGCAATGCTTTCTTCCCAGGATCATGGTTTGTTTAGCAGCAGAAGCTGCTCTGGCTATCAGGAGTTTTGCAGTAGCAAAGCAGGCAGTAGCTAAGGGCCATGGACAGAAGGGCCCTTCTCACAGTCTCCTGCTCCAAGCAACTGCCTTGTTTGCCTTGTCTAGAAGGGACCCTACCTCAGCGTTATTTTCAAGATGTCATAACAATAATTTATTCAATACCAAAATGCTCCTCAGTCTGATCAGTCTGACAGACATTACAGCACGGTGTACTCCACTGCTCAAGCTGCCCTGCCAGAAAGTCAGAGGAATGATGCTCAAATAACCAAAGTACTATGGATTGCAGTAATGAAACAGAGAACTTGATCCTGTAATTTGCCATGGACAAATGAGCAGTTTTTTCCATTCAGACCACATCTTAGTCAACCATACATTTTGGGAAGGCTGAATCTTCATGGTTATGAGTAAGAGAGTCAAATTTAACTCATGATATCTATACATTTATAAATGTATGGACGTGTATAACACTGTGGTTATTCAGTAAGATACTCAGACTCCAATGTGCTGGTATTTTCATTATTCTAAATTAACAGTTTTGGGGTGAAAAATTAGAAACATAGAGCAAAGGTAACCTTGTATGTGTTATGGAGTGAGCATACACATGGGAGATCACAGCTCACTTTTCCTTTCTGTGGTTCCAGGGTCACCCTGCCCTTACTTTTCTGCCCAAAGCCCTTTTTCCCCCCCAAAACATTTCGGTGTTTTTTGTAATCTCTTTCTCAACTTTGCAACTACTTTTCTTTTTTGTTTTTTGTTATTTTAATGAAAACTAGGACTAAGACTCCTTCTATCCATAAGAAATCTTTCTGTGCCTCAGTCCTACCAGATACCAGAGTATTTGCAGTGTGCAAAAGGCAGAGAAAATTCTGCCATGGCATCTCCATCACTGAGACAGGGGCTATTGTCTCTGAAACTTCAAGACAACCTCACACCTCACTGTAGACATGTTCAGTGGGGAAACCAAACACTCTTCAGACTGGTATTCAAAGAGTTCCAATCTTCTGGTTTTCATTGTATTAGATAATCCTACTGCCTATGCTAACAAATTCTCTATTTTTGTCTCACTGCACTATGCCCCTCTTTTGGAATCTCACACACCTTTGGGTGTGAAAATTAAACCCCACTTTAAAGCTGGAGAGAAGAATTATATGACATTTGCTGGAACAGGTTTCACACCAAAATGGGAGTGTGGAACAAGCTTCCTCCTTATAATTACCAAGAAATTTGTGCAGAAGGAATCTGACACAATCAACACAAATACGAACAAGAAGAAATGTGTGTTAATGAAATACCATGTACTTGGAATCGATACAACTCATGGGAAGAACACACATTTCTGGGAGAAGGAAACTCCAGATGCAGTCATGTTGGAAGTTGAGCAGAAATGGCCCAATCACCGAGCAAAATGTCCTGGTACAAAGTGGTAATATACTGAATTAAGAAAACTTTTGGAAAACGATCCTAGGCGTTCTTTTCCTAAATGGATAGTCATGTTTAATTAGATTTAAGAGAAAAAATGGCAAGAGTTCCTCATACAACAGAGCAGAGTGCTGTTAACTTTGGCTGCATCCTGAATTTCCAATGAGATTTCTACTACAAAAATAATTTTGCTGTTGAAAACATTGAAGAATTGCCTTTTTGATCAAAGAATGCCCCCTTTTGGAACATCCCAGCTGAGTAGACTATAGGTACCACATCACAGCAGCTCAAACCATTACATTCATGGATTAAGCTTTTCTTTCCTGCTTGAAAGATTGTGCTGGGTGGATTGAAAATAGAGTTCACTTTATGGCTCCAACTCATGAATGTATTATATATGCAAACTAATGTCAACTAGTACTATTTAGCATCTGCCAGCCTGTCAGTTGTTTGTGCCATTGGCTTTTCCTGACCAGTTTTATAACTCATTTCAACTATACTGACTCTTCAGCCTGGCATTGATCTTCATTGCAAAAGCAGCAGATAGTAAAAGTTAATGATCCAAAAAAGTTACTATTTTAAGCTGATGATGGACCATCCGATGGTTTTTAACCAGAGAGTCAAGGGTTTTGCTTCACATCCCTGCGAGAACACGAAGGAAACATCTGCACCAGTCACATATCCTCAACCTCTCCAGTCCCTTCCACACCCTGACTGGGCAGCACTACCTAGATGTACTCAATACTTGACAGGTTACCCCTCACATGTGAAGTACAAGGTCATTTCAACTCCAGCTCAATAACACCTGCTCTTCTGCAAGGGTTATCACAAGGAATTCATCCAGAACCTGTATATAAATCCCATCGAGTTCAACTGTCAAAGACCACCATGACCTCTAAACCATGTCCCCAAGTGACCTGTGCACTATATGCAAGCAATCTATGCATGTGTTTCATAAATGCATAAAAATTAAAGAAAAGTCCCAAGCACCCACACATTCCAAAACCTCTAAACTGTTCTGCAATCTTTGACTCTATCACCACAACCACTGCAGGAAAAGCAGAGCGGAGTGAGTAGCTCTTCTCCATTCAAGATCCTTACAAGTTAGCGGTTGCCCCATTTCTTCTCTGTCTTCAGTTTCCTTACAGAACAGATGGGAGTTTTCTCGTCACAGTCTAGGAACATATATTTCTCAGTGGAGTAAGTGCTCAACAAGAGGGGAGTACAGCAAAGAGGGGGGCACTGGTAATCACCTCCGCCCTTTATGAGGGAGAAAGTGACTGACAGATGAGCCAGGACTAAATCTCAGAAGACAAATCCTGGAGCTTTGACCTTTAAACAATATAAAATCCCTCAGAAAAACTTAAATTCCGGACTTAAACTTCTGAAGAGCTCCTTAGGTCATTTCAGATCCTGGGGTCCAATTTTATAGCATTCCTCTTCAGTACTATTTTTCTTCTGATAGGAAGAAAATCCAGATACTACTTTTAGACAAGAGAATTAAGGATAGGAAGCAATATGGGCGTGTTCTAGCAGCTGGAAAAATTATGTCTGGAATTAAACAATATAAGTGGACAACATACAGCAGGGCTGTTCTTTTTCATTTGCTTTTCTTCTTGGGTTGTGGTTTTTGGTTGTTTTTTTTCTTGAAATGCCACAGTTAGAGCCTTTATTACAGCAGCACATTCCACCTCGAGCAACGGCTGTCCAATTGCATCTCTGAAGAAATACTGCAGAGACGCATTAACACTGGAATTAAGTAACTGGCACTATGCGTTGCCCTTAGTTTTTGAATTCTCATTGGCTTTTAGTATTTTCTCTCCCTCCCCTCGGTGAAACGAGATAATTAGACAGAAGCAAATAAGATGTACAGAGCTAGAAAACAGAAGAGCCTGACATGTGTAGTACATGCTGTCAGCCATATGGCATTCTATATATATTGTTACAGATGAAAATGGTGCCACACACTGTGCTGTACATTAACACTGGAATGGTATACAGTAATTCGTGTGCATAAACTGATAGCATCCACCGTGTTGGCTAATAGATTTGTGAAGTTTTCTCCACAGCATTTTATTTTAAATGACAGTGTTTTCTATTAATGGGTGGGCACTGTCAGTTTGCTGACCCTGGTCGGGAAGGATGTCTTTTTGTTCAAATGGCAGCCATCATTTCTGTGAAGTGATGCATGTAAAAAAGCCAGTAAATGCAATTCACCTCACACGCAGCTGTCACTCAATTTGACATCTACATGTTGGAGTATTTTCTCAAAGTTTTCTCCATGTGACCTGCAAGTTAAAGATCAGGGAGGTTACCTTCGTCCAGCCCATCCATGTGTCAATCATCCCCACCTAAAAATGAAAAGTTACAAATAAACTGCAGCTACTATTTATACTCTGCTGCCTGTCCCATCTTTTCCGTGTCAATCTTGCCGTTTCTCATTATAGCTACATCATGGCCCTCCCTCCCCTTCTTCTTTGTCTGTCCCAGATTAAGTTTCTTTGTTTTTCTGCCTCTGTCCTTCTGAGCATGTAAAGTCCTTAACGCCACGGCTCTCTCTTTTTTCCCCGTGGTAACTTTGAAGCAAGCTCAGAAAGGTGTTAGTGGTCTGTTTACCAGTAATGCATGTCTACAAAACAAACACAGACTCCCTGCACCACGGGGATACACAAGACGACAGGGAAGTAAACACAGCTCAGAAGTCACCTGAAGAGGAAGGATCCTTTCCTGCAAAGGGTGCAAAGCCTGTTTTTAGAACAAGTTACAAGATCTGCCAAAATCACAGTGTCACAGCATAGTGGAGGTTGGAAGGGACCTTTGGAGATCAACTAGTCCAATCTCCTTCCTAAACCAGTCACTCAGGGCAAATTGTCCGGGATCAAAATGGCCAGGAGGGTTTGGAATCTCTCCACAGAAGGAGACTCCACAACCTCCCTGGGCAGCCTGCTCCAGGGTTCCAGCACCCTCACAAAAACCAGCTTTCCCCTCCTGGGTTTTAATTTGTGCCCTTCATTCTGTCACTGGGCACTGAAAAGAATCTGAACCCATTCTCTTGACATCTACCTTTTAGGTATTGATCAGCATTGAGAAGACCCCTCCCCAGTTCTATCTAGGCTAAACAGACCCAGGTCTTTTCAACATTCCCTCCTTGGAGAGATGCTCCAGTCATTCATGTATTATCTTTACTGTCCATTAGAGATTAGAGACAAGGCATTTTATATATGCTCAAAGTTGACTTGAAGAGAATTGCACCAAGAAAATATTACTGGAAAAAAAAAATTACTGAAAACCATCTCTTTCAGTATTCAGACTCCTTCCTGTACTTCAAAATAATGTTTCATAAAATCTTGACCCTTTCCTAATTAACACAGTTGACTGTTCCTCAACCTCTGAACACTGAAGTGGAGAATAACCTGGAAACTTCCCAACAAATCTTGAATGATTTCAGGCAGAATACAGCTTTGTGGGAAGATAAGAGGACACTCCTTCACACCTAACATCTTGGAATCAAATTCCTTATACCACCCAAGGAGATCTAGAATTATCCCAGAAACAACAATCTATATGGGAAAGAAGGTAGAGCTAGGGTTTCTTCTCAATCACAATTTATTTTACTTATGCTTTTTATGAGACATCAGAGTTTCAAAATTGGGTTTCATGGTTAAATCCCAGTTTAAGTTTGTAGACAAGGTGAATTGGGGTGAGGTAGACAAGTGCAGAGCCTTGTGTCCACACAGACAGCAAACTGACTCACAACTCTGTTCAGATATGGTACATGACATTTTCCAGTCTTGGACATGTGTAGGGAATCCAGAGGGACAAGAATATTTCCTGCCTGTCTCCAAAGAAGTGTATTTCTAAGTACCCTCTTGTGAGAAGTGCCACAGACAAAAATCTGGCAGAAAAAACCAAGCTACTGGAAAATACTTGTTTTGTCTTAAAACATTATGCCAGGGAGTCACTCTGACAGTCTTTCTCTTCTGCTCCATCAGTATTCTGTACTTCTTACAAAGAAGAACCGGCTTAACAATAAAGACACTCAGCAAACACATGAAAATAACTCCACATGTCTAAATCCATCTCCAAATATCTCAGTAGTTGGGTTATTTTCCCAGTAAAAGACAGGCAAAAAGGAAAGGTTGAACCTAAATCTGCTTCACTCTAGACAAACACTCTGACTCTTTAGTGTAAGCAACTTTGGGCCATTACTTCTCCAGTTTCTTCTTCAGTTTCAAAGATTTCAATTTAAAAGGGGGAAGGTGGGGGGAAACACTCAACAAAACAAGAATGGTTCGATCAAACCTAGCATGTCCCAACACTGTTCTAATCTGGCTGCCAAATTTGGGGTGAGGGAGGTCACCCACCCAAAAGCACAGTACGTTCAGTCTGCAGAGTGGCTGTGTTGTGGGTTCCCAGTAGCTATGCTTCTTTGGGGCTGCCAGATGGAGCTCTGCACCCTCCACTAAAGATGCTCAGCCCATATGCCAGGACTTACCCTGTAGCTGTACATGGCCTCACTTCTGCTCTTAATAATCACTAAAGGAAGTATTTCAATCCTTTGTCTCAGAGTACTCAGAGATGTCATTCTAAATTGCCTTGTACCTCATAGCAAGAAACAGCGGCCAGAATTCTTCTCTTCCTCTGATGTGTCATGTTCTGCGTGAAGTTGAAAATTCCATTTACTGACTGAAGGAGCTTACCCAGACTTCATCATATCACTGTTGTGGCATGGTTACCTCATTAGTTTACAGGCACTTCTCCAGCTATGTCAGAAGACAGACAGTCCTTCACACACCACATTCACATGGCCAGGATCATCTTCATGTGATCTGGCAAGATCAAGTTATTGTTTGTTCTTTGGTCACCTCCAGTGTTTTCAATGCCTACAGCTTTCAAAACAACCCCCAGAAACATCTGTCCTGAGGAGCTTCCAGCTATTTAACAACTATCTGAAAGGAGGTTGGAATGAGGTATGGGTCTGTCTCTTCTCCCTGGTAACAAGTGATAGGATGCAAGTAAACGGCTTCAAAATGCACCAGGAGAGGTTTAGGTTGGATATTAGAAGAAACTTCTTCACTCAAAGAGTTATCAAACTCTAAACCAGGCTCCGCAAGGAGGTGGTTGAATGCCCATTCCTGGAGGTGTTTCAAAGAGGCAGAGATATGGTGCTGAGGGACACGGTTTAGAATCAGACTTGATAAAGATAGATAATGGTTGGATTTGATGATCTTACAGGTCTTTCCAACCAAGAGCATGATTCTATGATTTGGATACCTCTTTCTGGAATAAGTAATGCTTGCTGAACTGTCTCGCTGAGCCTCAGCTCCTCTCTGGTTTAGTCCTCTCCTAGAAATTGTGAAGGGAGTAAAATGTTCATCCTGCTTCATCTTGTCTCACTTGGGGACAAATATTCTTGGCTATAAAATGTGAGGAATTTCTTGCTGCTTTATGACACAGGTAACCAGCAAGGATGGCATTTTCATGAGGTTTGTTGGAGCGCTCTCTGTATTAAATGACATATTTTACAGCTATTATGACTTCATTGCTGCTTACATTTCAGACTTCCAAACAAACATGAAATGGTTTAAGTTTACCATTTAATTATAAAAATGACCGCTGGAAATCTAGATTTAGGAGACTCAGTGTTTCAGCTCGCATATGCAGCCCACACTGAATGACCGACAGGTCTGGGCTCCCCTGTGTTCACAGGAGGGCTTGGGCACAAAGCTTCTGACATGATGACTGCCCTCGTCGTTTTCTTATGCCTCAGCTGGAGAACAGAGGAGAAGTAAAATATTGTGGTGAACTTTTAAACCAAAATAGCAATAGAGAGTTAGATAATTAAATGGGAAACCAGACCCAAATGTCAAATAAGGAGGGAGACATCAAAGAGAAACAGCAATCTCTGATAAAGATCAAGAGAGAAAACGAAAATTTTTATGGCATATGCTGACAAATGGCTGAAGTAAAATATAACAAAGTAACTTGGTTTAGCAATATTTCTACAGATTGTCTGAACTACACTGCTGCAGAGATCAAAGGATGGAGCTGGAAACAAAATACCAAAAGAAATGACACACACTCCTTCTGCCTCCTCTCCTCCAACCCCTTTTAAATTCATATTTCAAACCTAAGACTCAGAGGCTGAAAATTTGTAAGAGTTTCTGGAAAGGTCACTCCATCTACTGAAGAAGTGAGAACTTTTTATCTGAAGTTCCTTTTTAGTATCTTTTCTTATTTTTTGTTTCCCTGTTAGAAAGGTGTTCAGATGGCAGGTCTAGTCTGTCTCTAGCTCAGATCTTCTCTAGCTGAGGACCAGATTGCTCTCCAGCATGCACAGTTCTCTTCTGCATTTCAGTGTGTGACCCAGTCACATGTCTTCAACAGATGGGGGTCTCTGCATCTTCCCCAACAATGCTCCCATTGTTGTTACCGAGAGTTTTCCTCCCTCTTTGAGCCTAGTCCTTGTTATGTGCAGACAGATCCGCTGGTTCTGATGACTGTGCTCCTCTATTAACAGCTGCAATTTGTGTGCATCCTCTAAAACCAGAAAAATCTCTTCATTTCGGCTTGCTTTCTTGACTTGCTCATCACTTTATTGTACACTCTAGATAAATGTATTTGCCATTTGAGGCATTATGAACATTTTGTTGACAAAAAGCCATATGTAATTTATTTAAAGTTTTTTGCAGTGATCACAGATGCATGGAAAGTTTTTTGGGGTTTTTTTTGTTTTGTTTTGTTTTGGTTTTTTTGTGTGCTCATATTTTCCAATTACTTAAAATTTATAAATGGAATTTTGTGAGGAAGCTCCCTGATTTTTCCATCCTACTTAAAAGCCAGATTTCAAGATAGCTGTTTCTCTGTAATATCAAGAAACTGGTAAACAAAAATAATCTCTGACTATTTTCTCCTGCTGTAGGAGAACAATGACTTTTTTTAATAAATAGAACTTGGATTCTTCTTCCTCAGTGAAGAATGGTTGCACTGAAAAATAAGACAGGCAGGTCAAATTCTGGAGTATGTGTCACACACAGGACTGAACTCAATTCAGCGACCCCTCCTGGCTTAAACGAAGCAACAGATTTGCTGGAAGCAGCATATGGGTCATCTATGTCCTGTAAACTGACTTTTAAAGAAATTGCAGTTGTATGGAGGGCAAGGTTTAGCTCTTTGACAAAAACCACAAATGTTGACTGATAAAGTGGTTTAAGTCAGTTTAAAATTTCTACTTAGTTTAAACAGAAAATTACTCTTCATTGAGTTCTTGAAAACTGGTGTAGGAGAAAACCCCATTCTGTGCCACTGAATGTGTGCAAAGCGCTGCAAAGTCTCTTGTGGTAGAGCTTTTCTAATTTTCTGCCACCCTGTCTGCATAGTCTGGGTCTAGAGAATGGCAACAAAGCTGGTTAAGGGTCTGTAGAGCAGATCTTCTGTGGAGTGACTGAGGGAACTGGAGTTGTTCAGCATTGAGAAGAAGAGGTTGAGGGGAGACTTTTGCACTCTCTACATAATTACCTGAAAGGAGGTTGGAGTCAGGTGGGGATCAGTCTCTTTTCTGTAGTAATGAGTGATGTGACAAGAGGAAATAGCCTCAAGTTGCACTAGGGGAGGTTTAAGTTAGATATTAGGAACTATTTCTTCCCCCAAAGGGTCTGTCAAGCCCTGAAACAGGCTGCCCAGGGCAGTGGTTGAATTATCACCCCTGGTGGGATTTAAAAGCTGTGTAAATGTGCGGAGGGATACAATTTAGTGGTGACCTGGTAGTGCTGTGTTAATGGTTGGACTCAATGATCTTAAAGGTCTCCTCCAGATTAAACAATTCTATGATTCCAAATACCAGTTCCTACCACCAGTGACACAAGAGTGAGACAGCTACAAGTTGAAGAGAGATCACAGAGACAAACTTTTGGGAGCAGGAAAAGGATGTTTATTGCTGCCCAAGGCACCTCCGTTTGTAAAAGAGATGTATTATATGCAACTCAGTGTAAGATTTTTACCAAAATAGACCTACTTACATAAAGGGGATTGTTCAAAACCATGAATGCTAACTGCTATGGTTTAGAGAACGTATGCAGGGGTAAGAAGAGGCAAAGAAGTGAACTGGTGGAAACTCACCATTATATTCACCAATTCAGTCTTTATTATCAGATGCTAACAGAGACAAAGCACATTCGAGTTTGAATGCTTGCAGTGAACAAAGTTCAGCAAAATAAACTGTTGACTTAAAAAAGCTGTGTGTCTCCTATGTATAATATATGCTGACATTTCCTTCCTGATGAATCATCTTTTGCCATTCATTATACTCATCTGCTGTGTCTTTCCTCTGATGTCTTTATATTTATAGTTCTGTGTCTTCTGGGGTTTTTTTTTATTGTCTCTTAGGGCTGGAAAAACAAACGAGGTGCCAGAAGAGATAACTGCTACTGGATATGGAGGAGTGGTGGGATTGTGAGTTCTAGGAGAGTAGTTTGACTACAAAATAGATAAAAGTCTTACTAATTAGAAAAAAAAAAAATTCTTACTAATTAGAAAAAAAAAAGGAAAAAATAGAAAAACGAGAGAATTAAGATAATTTATTCTGTGTTAAGACTCTTCATTCATGGTTGTGCACTGGCAGAGATTGTCAAACTATTGTTTATCTGTGGTTGCTGATGACAAGCAATCAGCATTCTTAGTAAGACAATGAAGCTTTTTATTTTAATTCCTTGTGACTTCAAGACAGAGGGTATCAAGTGGTTTTGGTTTCACACTTCACTGCCATAGTTTATTTGGAAACAGAAGAGGTACCATATAACAACAGATAATGCTACAGGATACTTCTGATGAAGGGACAAAGGCAAAGCACCTGGTTGAAGCTTCAGAGACTTAATTTTGATACTGAGCATGGAGTTAAGTACATGTATTGTGTTAGGGAAGGAGAAGTGGTGGGAAATTGATACTCAGAGGTAGTAATTAATGGTAGTAATTAAGTTTCCAGATTATAAGGCAAGTGCAACCTGCTTTAGGTAAAACTGCTCTAACAGGGGGCTTAGATCTCCAGAGGTCCCTTCCAACTGCTATCACTCTGTGATGATGAAGTGCTGGTTGTTGCAGGTGAAAGAATGAACTGGCACTGTATCCAGCTGGGAGTTTGCTGCCTGGAGCTCTAACAAGTTCAAAACTGCATGAATAAACTTTTTCTATTCTTCTTTTCCACCCAAAACAACTAAAAGTAAACCAACAAATCTGAAAGACATGTTGATCACAGTTCCACCAGCAGTACATAACCTTAATGTAAAATTGAATAGTACAGTTTAAACTCATGTAAGACCATTGCAGACTAGTAATAAATCTTGTTTTCTGACCAAACAGATCACAAATTCATGTCTTACCTACAAACTTCCTCTTTCATCATTGATAACAGTGGAGACTCAGTTTTAACTGAGCTTTAACACTGTGCTCTGACAATTTTAACTATTTTGGTTGTTAGGCAGAAAAAAATAGATTTTAAAGCAGCTTTGTTTCATATGCTGGCTGTTCTTCAAGAATAAGGGATATGTGATTCTGCCTTTTACAGTTCTTCAGTCCCTGAGACTATTTGCAAGAATTATATGAAGTTTCAAAAAGGCAACATACCTGAAATTGAGCAACTCCAAGTAGTTTACAGGAAAGAAAAAACAGAGAAGGGAGAAAGGAGAGAAAAGCAATTAATTGACTTCTGGTGATTGGTAGGCCTGACCTAGGTCTTGATTGTTGCCTAGAGCTGGGCTCTTTTCAGTGGTTCCCAGTGACAGGACAAGGAACAACAGGCACAGACCAGAACACAAGAACTCTGCTGTGAGGGTGACAGAACCCTAAAGCAGGCTGCCCAGAGAAGTTGTAGAGTCTCCTTCTCTGGAGATTCCAAACCCACCTGAACGTTGTGGTGCTGGGCAGCCTGCTCAGAGTGACCCAGCTTTGGCAGGGCGGTTGGACTAAATGATCTCCAGAGGTCCCCTTTAACCCCTGCTATGCTGGGATTCCATGATGGTCCATCTGTCCTTGTTCAAAGTTCACCTGGGAGTTTTCAGTATGATAGGCTGACCCTATCTGTACATAGTTATGCCAAGTTGCAGTGCTGGTTTGCTTCCTTACCACAGAACAAGTTACAACAAGCCCAAACCTATTAATGATAATAGCAAAGGCAGGAATTACGACTCCCACACAGAGGTTCCTATGAAGGGATCTCCTCCCCAGCTTGAAGGAGTGCTGGGCACAGAGCAGAGCAGAGCAGAGAGCAGAGAGAAGCACTGGATTTCTCTTATTACCTGGGCCAGTCAGTAATGTGCAGATGGAGAAAGGGAGAAGGAAAAACTGCAGGGGAAATATTCCATTTTGGTTTAGGTAGTGCTTTTTCTGGTTGATTCTCCTACTTAGCACCACCAACTATGTTACAGCAGTCATCCACTCACAGCAGAGTGCAGTGAGACCCGTCTGGGCTGGCTTACTGTGCTGCTCTCCACTGTTTTCCTGGCATCTTATTACCCAAAGAGGCTGCCTGCCTCTGCAGAGAGCCCCCCCCGCCACTCCATCCCCAGGGCAGGCACACAATCAAGGCAGGGACACACACACACACACACACACACACACACACACACACACACACACACTCCTCTACCTTTTATAGAGCTTGTGTCCATTCAAATCAAGATAATAAGTTATTCACTCTCATGCTCCAGGCTGTAAGACGATCAGTGACAGGTTTCGGAGAAGAATTTTCCCACAGAGCCATGCACAGAGGTGGTGAATAGTCTGTGAGTCTGTGGTTTGCCTGCTGTCTGTTTTCTCCAGTTTGAGATGCTAACTGCTCGTAGGGACTAGTGAGCACACTGGATGGATCTATACCTCATTCCAGTATGGGCATCAAAGCCATACATGAGGGACCACAACTGATGTAACCTATTCCAAACCAATGACTCTGTAAAAGAAGCCACGGAACGTCTGGTATCTATACACCACTGATTTGATATGCTCAGTCTATCAAAGACCTACAGTCAATCTCCAGCAACTGTTATTACCAACCAGTGAACTGCTTAGTGCAGAGGACTTTGATGAATTTCTGCAGCAATGACAAAAAGGAAACAGTTTGAAAACATTTATGAGTGCTACATCTCATTACCAAAAAGGATGCTGAGGTGCTGGAACATGTCCACAGAAGGAAACAAAGATGATAAAGGGTCTGGAGAACAGGTCTTGTGAGGAGTGGTTGAGGCAATTGTTGTTTAGCCTGGAGAAAAGCAGGCTGAGGGGAGACCTTCTGGCTCTCTACAGCTCCCTGACAGGAGGTTAGAGCAAGATAGGGGTCAATCTCTTCTCCCAGGGAACAAGTGATGGGATAAGAGGAAACAGCCTCAAATTGCACCAAGGGATATTAGGAACAATTCCTTCCCCCAAAGCCCTGGAACAGACTCCCCAGGGTGTGGTGGAATCATCATCCATAGAGGGATTTAAAAGACATGTAGATGTGTGGTGCTGAGGGACGTGGCTTAGCAGCGGGACTTTGTAGTGCTGTGTTAATGGTTGAACTCCATGATCTTAAAAGTCTTTTCCAGCCGAAACAATTCTATGATTCTATGTGCACAATGTCCCCTTTCACCACACTCCATTGTAAATCAAATGTTAAGATACTAAGCTGGAAGTATTCAAAGCTTCTGAATCAGGTCTGCAAAAACACAAGACTGAATTTGAAGGTCTTTTATTTTTCAGTCTTTTATAGGCCTTTATGGTAGACCTTTCTCCACAGCAACAAAGACTCTATTTCCTTTTACTTTATTAAATAAAAGCTGAGAGTCTCAGAAAGAAGGCAGGAATCTGAAAATCTGGAATGTGAGCAATGCAGCAAATAGAGCAAGGCTTGCAATGAAATGTGCAAGTGCTGCCAGGACTCTGATTGTCTTTGAAGACATACTGGCAGGCTGCTATGTAATGAAGAGGGCACTGAGAGGCAAAGTCAAAGAATACATTCTCCATGGAAAGAAAAACTGAAAAAAATAGCAACACAAATTTTAGGTCAAGAATTTAATCTAAAAATACAGAAAATAGTTCTCAAGGAGGAAAAGGCAAGAGATATTAAGAGGCAACCTACAGAAGAATGCAGCCTACAGTGGGATTATAGGCTTTTGACTCTAATTCTTACCATGAGTATGGATTAGTTTTGATTACACAACAGCTCGGTTACTATTAGTGACTTGCTCACTTGCCAGTGGCAATAAAAGCAATGCAAAATATATTTAGTTAATTTTGACACCAGAAATGCAGGCACAGGGCAGTTATTTAACCACAGTTATGGGAAAAGAGTCCCAATTTTTGCTATCTTCTAGAAGTAGATGAAGAAGTTCTAGTACTAATGAGTATTGTACTGACAATAGTATAGTACTAATCAGATTTAGTCAAACAATCTTTCAGCAGAATCAAGCAAAGCCATTTCTGTACATACACTTCTCACAGGGGACTGCCTGAAACTTGAGATTTCCAGCTGTCTGCTGTCCTGGTAGGTTATGAATTCAAGTACAGGGCAAACACACACACACACACACACACACAAAACAACAGAAAGTTAACCCAAGGCATTCATTCTGTTCAAAGGCTTGCTAGTCTTACTCACATGATACCACCACAGAACTCTGTATTGCAAATGCTATGACAAGCACAAGTTGTGATCCCTCAATAAATCATGCTAAGGTCTGATTTTACGATAATTAGGATTTCATAACTTCCCAGTGACATGATAATTCAATGTAGAATAGGTTTTAGGCTGCATTTAGAGAATCTCCAGTCTGTATGTCAAGCCAAACAGGCATTAGATTTAAGACAGATCCCATTCAGCCTTTTTCCTTTCAAACTGAGTGCCCTATGTACCGAGTTGTGGACTCCTGTTCCTGCTATCATTCACTGGACTAATTAATCTTGAACAGGAAAAATTAGTAACATTCCTGTCCCATCAATCTACAGCTCAGAGAAATCACTTGAGATGAGATCTGAATTCCTCCTTTCAAAGGAGGAAATCAAACATCCATCTCTATTTGTGCAACACATTACATTTACTTGTAGAAGTACTCTGATCACAGCAAGGCATTTTAGTATTCTGATCACTTCTCTCCTTCTGTGCCCCTCCACATTTCCACAGCTACACCTCTGAATGTTTAGAAGTATCAGGTGTGAGTCACAGTTGGAGGTCTTCAGATGGTTTTGTCAAAGCTGACAGATCAAGGAAGATTCTCAGGCAATCAGCAAACACAAGCAAGAAACAGAAGTATTTAAAGTCTTAGGTAACTTCAGGTCTATATAACCAGGAAGTTAAAGTTTTTGGGAACTCCATTTTGGAGTTAGACAATAAATTTAACTTAATATTTAGTTGTCTATGGGCGCAGTGTGGCAGCCAGCTGAAGCATGTTTAAGACCATGCTATCTCTGAACCTTTTCATCTTAAGTGTGTATCTGCAATGCTTTTACTGTTACAGATTTAGTGGTCCAGCCAAGAAACAAAACTTTCTTTCTCCTTTCTCAGATGAGTATGCTTTCACTGTCACCAGTTTGCTGTTCTGAGTATCTGCATAATTACTTAAGCACCACTGTCATTTCTGGACAGACCAGGACCACAAGTCTGAGAAACCAGGAGACAGCCAAGACCTTCCTTTTGGCAGCATCATGAGCTTAAACTTTAGTTCCTTTGTAAAACACACTTTTAACTACTTTATGAGAGTCCCTGTTCCCATCAAAGATAACCAGTAAGACACACACACAAAAGCCTCTCTTTAGAGGATTGGCTTTGCCTGCCTCCATGTGTTACTCCATGTGGGTAGATCTTGGTGCTGTTCTACACAAATGCTTCCACTCCCAAAGGAATTAATGCTGAGCTCTGCATCAGGAAGACAGAGGTGAAAACAATACTGTGGCTTTTGTTTTTACTGAATTGCCCTCATTGCAGTGGGTATTTCAGAAGAGAGGTGAAAGTCCACCTGCTCTGATAGGAGGTTTGTTCCACCTGAGGTCTGATGGCACTTTGGTTGTATTCATTTAAAAGTAGCATATGCATCTGCAGTAACAGTGGAAATCTGATGCAGGTGACACTGTAATCTCCTGCTAATCTTCCACCTGATAAATACTTCCTTGTTCCAAATCCAGATTCTCTGAAGGCCTCCGGAAGGCCTTTGAGGCCTCTGGAAGGAACAGGATCCTGCTGATTAAGGACAGTGTTAACACCTCCATTGATTATCTGAGATTTTAAGAAAAAGGTTCAGATTTTGCATAAAACGTTAACTCTTTGAAGAGTTCTTTCTTTTTTCATTGTTTGTGTGGTGAAGACGGAAATGTGCTGTGAAAGTTTTCAGAGAATGAGCATTTGAGAAGACAGGTTATTACAGGTTATTATTATCCTGTCATTACAAGGTCTTGCAATGACAGGACTAGGGGCAATGGGTTTAAACTGACAGAGGGAAGATTTAGACTGGATGTTAGGAGGAAGTTCTTTGCAGTGAGGGTGGTGAGACACTGGAACAGGTTGCCCAGGGAGGTTGTGGAGTTCCCTCCCTGGAGGTGTTCAAGGCCAGGTTGGAGGAGGTCTTGAGAGATCTGTACTATTGGGAGGTGTCCCTGCCTATGGCAGGGGGTTGGAACTAGATGATCCTTGAGGTCCCTTCCAACCTTACCATTCTATGATTCTACAGCTTGAAAGACATTCATTAACTTTACCTTATACAGCCTGGCATCACAAGTAACTAATCACCTTTACAGAAAACAGGCTGTAGATCCCTTAAAGCCCTCTATAAATATCTGCTGACACCATAACCAAGTGAAAGGGAATAAGCATAGTGCCTTCTTTTATTGTGATACACTACTGGAGATTTATTATCAGTTTGTTCATCTTGATCTAATTCGTTTTTTGTGGCCAGTAAAGGAAGCCTTTCTGATCTTAAATCATGGAACTGGTATAATCCTGAGTAACTTTTTGCAGCATTTTACTTATTAATTCACCTATGTAGGTGTGATTGTGGTGATCACTTGATTGCTATGTTATATTAAGTAAGGGTAGATATTTGTTCTGAAGTCTTTTCAGGCAGAAAAGCCTTTGGGAAATGTGTGATAAACACTCATGCCCTAAGACAGTGTGTATAGACGCACAAACTGCCCTTTTGTACCTCCGGAGGGATGAGCTGTGTGGTCACTATTGCAAAAGTTTACAGCAGCACCATCTACTGGAATCACAGAATCGTAGAATTGTTTTGGTTGGAAAAGACTTCAGAGTCCATCAACCTAAGACCACCATGGCCATTAAATCACGTCTGCGTGCCATGTCCACACATTTCTTGAACAGCTGTGTTCTGTACCATACTGTGTATTTCTTCCATATAACAAAAAGACCAAGAAGGAGAAAGTTCTGACGAGTCTGAAGCCATACACACTGCCCATTGTTGTATGTGATGCTCAGAGGGCTCCTTGGGAAGCAGTGCAACATAAGGATCTCTCCTAGGCTGCTGCATGTCACTGGACTCTCTTGGTCCTTCAGCATCTGCAGGAGTGAAAAGGAAGAGAGAGGCAACGGTGACCTCGCCCTGCACTCGGGGTATGACAGAATCCTTGCTTTATCTCCAGACCGATGTGGAGGAGGTAGAGGTGGCATCTATATGCTCATGGAAGAAAAGAAGAGAAGAGTGGCTGCATCGGATGATGTGAGGACATCCATTCCAGCTCTTGGAATTAGTACCTTGCAGGTTTGGTTCTTCAAGGGCTTGTGCTACAGCTTCCTCTTTGTTAAACACAGTACTCACTTTGTTCCAAAGTAATACTTGTGAAACACTGTGAGATCACAGATCTAAAAAACCCACAAGCCCCCCAAAAAAACTCTCTGGAGAGATCTTGAGAATGAGCAGCAGACTTGGGTTCTGCTCTGGCTCCTCTAAACACACTTTTAAAAAATTTCAGAACTGCCACAGAAATTCTGTGCCTAAACAACTGCCTTATTTAATGGAGCAAAGGCAGTAGGTTGCAGATCCCCAAACATTGATACTCAGAGCTTCACCATATAAGGCAGGTTACTAACAGCCTCCTATTCCAAAGGATCAGTCTAAGAATTAAGATAGACTAGGAAATGTAGTTTGGCGATGTATTAAAAAAAATCTCATCTATCTACCTACCTACCTACTTACCTATCTATCTAACATACGTATAAACCTTAAAATGCACCACTATCATCTAATTTAAGGGCTCCAATTCTGCTGAAAATGAACTTGCATTCTTCTAGGACAAACTGTTCTCCACTTTGTCTAAAGTTGCACCATTAAATTCAAAGACGGGAAGGCTGCTCTTTAATGACATTCATCTATTAATATCTTGCTTCTTAAATAACTGGAGAAATTTCTTTTGTTTGAAAAAGAGCATCCTACAGAGTATTTGTAAATGCCTGCAAGCAGCACAATGCATGACACTGTTCCGTGTTTTCCAGAAGTGCCATCCTCTCAGGTGGAATTACTAGGATTAATTTCAGGACCATTAAAGGACAAAGCCCTCCACAAAAAATGGAACCAGACCAATTTATCTGTGGCTTGCCAAGAAAGGCATTTAGGAAAAATCAGCTACTTTGCATTTAAGAATATGAGATAATTTAGTAATGTCAACACCTAGCAAAATGGACTGAATTGCTAAAGCAACTGCTGCCATTGTGTAATTAAGACCTGGGTCTTACAGGTTATAAAGCAGATATACCCAAATTCCACTGGGGTTGACTCTACTGCACTGTCTAATTAATTTTTTAAGGACAATGGCAAACTGTGTCAGATATCTTGCTACTGATTTAATGACAGCAAGCTTCTAGGAGACAACCCGTGTCTTTCAGTTAAATCTGAAATAGCAAACAGAGCATTTAAAAAAATAAAAAAAATCCAGCTATTCACCTCTTCTCAAACAAATACCTCGAAGCACATCATAGTCCATAAATCACCAAAGAATCAACCTGAAGAAGTCTAAATACACACACAGGGAAATGTCACAATGGTTGCATGGTTCTTTCACTAAACTTACAGAATCATAGAATCATAGGATGGTAAGGTTGGAAGGGACCTCAAGGATCATCTAGTTCCAACCCCCTGCCATTGGCAGGGACACTTCCCACTAGTACAGATCACTCAAGACCTCGTCCAACCTGGCCTTGAACACCTCCAGGGAGGGAGCAGCCACAACCTCCCTGGGCAACCTGTGCCATTGTCTCAGCACTCTCACAGGAAAGAACTTCCTAACATCCAGTCTAAATCTTCCCTCTGCCAGTTTACATCCATTGTCCCTTGTCCTGTCATTGCAAGACCTTGTCAATAGTCCCTCCCCTGCCTTCCTGTAGGCCCCCTTCAGATACTGGAAGGCTACTATAAGGTCTCCTGGAAGCCTTCTCTTCTCCAGGCTGAAAAGCCCCAATTCTCTCAGCCTGTCCTCATAGCAGAGCTGCTCCAGCCCTCTGATCATCCTTTGTGGCCTCCTTGGGACCCACTCCAACAGTTCCATGTCCTTCCTGTGCTGAGGGTTCCAGAACTGCACACAGGACTCCAGGTGGGGTCTGACGAGAGCAGAGCAAAGGGGCAGAATCCCCTCCCTTACCCTGCTGGCCATGCTGCTCTTGCTGCAGCCCAGGACTCAGTTGGCTGTCTGAGCTGCACGTGCACACTGCAGGCTCATGTTGAGATTTTCATCAACACAGATCAACCCAGATTTTATTTGAAATCATAGAATCACAGAATGGTTTAGGTGGCAAGGGACCTTTAAAGGTCTAGTCCAACTCCCCTGCTGTCAGAAGGGACATCTGCAACTAGAGAACGTTGCTTGGAATACCATACAATCTGACCTAGAATGGTTGCAGGGATAGGGCATCTATCACCTCTCTGGACAACCTGGGCCAATGTTTGACCACTCTCATTGGAAAAAAAAAAAAAAAATCTTTCTATCTAGTCTAAATCTCCCTCAGTTTAAAACCATCACCCATTGTCCTGTCACAACAGACCCTGCTAAAAAGTCTGTCCCCAGCTTTCAGCCCTGAAAGGCCACAAGAAGGTCTCTCTGAAGCATTCTCTTCTCCAGGCTGGACAACCCCAATCTAAGTCTGGCCTCACAGCAGAGGGGTTCCAGCCTTCCCATCATTTCTGTGGCCTCCTCTGTCCCCACACCAACAGGTCAATGTCTCTCCTGTGCTGAGGACTCCAGGCTCTGCAGGTGGGGTCTCAGCAGAGCAGAGCAGAGGGGCAGAATCCCCTCCCTCCACCAACTGTCCACACTGCTGGGGATGCAGCCCAGGACACCATTTGGTCTAAGAGTACACATCGCTGGAGAATGTCCAGCTTTTCAACTACCAACATTCCCAAGTACTTCTCTGCAGGGCTGCTCTCAATCCCTTCATCTCTCAGGGTATAGTGATTGCCAAGGATTGCCTTGACCCAGATGCAAGACCTGGTACTTGGCCTTGTTCCATTTCTTGAGTTTCACACAGGCCCCCTTCTCAAGTTTGTCCAGGTCCCTCTGGATGAGGGAGTTGATTTTATTACTTGTTACTAAAATTCTTTGGGAAAGTTTTTCCCCATGGTTGCAGCAATGTATGTAAGCACTTTCTATTCTCCCTACATTTATCCTAACACAGGTTGATCAGGATCCAGTGAAGTAAACCAGGTAACACTGCACAGATAATCAATGCAAGACATGATAACAGTTCAGTTTTCCTCTTACACATTTCTGAAAGCAGTTTTTTATTGAACTACTGGAAGGTAGACATCTGAAAGGTTACCCATTAATCTCCTTAGAGGGACTTTTGGATCTTTTCCTGAGGGTCTGGAATTAATTTAGACACTCTTTGTGTTATATCCATGTAGTTACTTAGAATAATTTTTTAAAATGTGCTTTAATGCAACTTTAACATCTAATGTAATTTCTTTTGTGATTTCCAAGACCAGTGTATACTGGTTCCCTTGAAATTTCATCGGCCTCCCTGGTTGTCATTAAGTAGATGTAAATTTTATCTGTAAATTTTAGCATCTTTTTGTTCCCATCATATCTGGAGTGTTAAGAGACTGAATGAGATGTGATACAAATCCTTAGAATACAACTCTGTTCATTTTTTTATCACACTAGAAGTTGACTGTTGATCCAAAGAGTTTCACTGCTTGTTTTTCACATGAAAATGTAGTCACAGAACTGAAGAAAAATCACCTCCCATGAGATAATTCAGTTCTTTTACCAGTTTATCACAGACATTTAGAAGTCCAAATTTACTATCTTAACCACTGTAATGGTTTGAGCTAGACCAGAACTAATCTTTTTCAGTGCTTTGTCTTCTCAGCTCAGTTCCTGCTCAGTGAGGTGCTTTCCGAAGTTCAGGGCATATCTGGAGAGCCAGGTGCTCCTTCTGGCAGTGAGAATGCTGATGGTCCAACCTACTGCCAAAGGGCTGGAGTGCAGACTAAGGGCACTGGTAAATCTTGTGTTCCACATTGGAGCACACTAAGTCAGAGGTGGCATCTGAGGGGAGGAGTAGACAGGACAAGTGACCTTAAACTGAACAATAGGGGATTCCATCCCATGGACATCATCTTCAGGATAACACTGAAGGATCACCAGGGTCAAGCCTGTTCTTCAACGGTGAGTGTCCACAGAGGACTCTGTTCATTATGCTTCTGATGCTGATCAGTGTCTTCCTGCATCCAGTTCCAGAACACAGTTCCTGAATCCAGCTCCTGAGTCTAGTTCCCATCTGCTGCTGAGTCTGATTTGGGACTTTCTCAGTGCCCATCCACAGCTTCATTGGTGACAACAGTGATGTCAATACCACCAGGGATTAGGTTTGATTTTGGTTTTATCTATTTGTATCTATTTCATGTTATTGTTCTTCTTTCCATCCCAGCTGGTTTAGTTTCTTTCCCAGCCCATCAGTCTCCCTCCCTTATTCCCTTTCTCTCCCCTTTGAGAAGGCAGAGGAGTTCACAGAGAGTATCTGCCACTCATCTAGTGGCCAGCCCAGCCCTAACCCTTGACAGCTACTTAACTGTAACAAAGAAATTCTACTAAGCCAGAAAGGCACAATTTCACAGCAGCTATATTTTCCCTTTACGTCATATAGCGCAGCTATGATTATATCCAGTTGGAAGCAGGAATTTTCCCCAGGAATTTATTTAATTTTTTTAGAGACAGAAATCCAAATCTCAAACATTTACTTCTCAATGGAGATGACCTTGATGATGCTGTTGGGAAGATTAGCAAGAGCTGGTATTTCCAAAGGAAAGCAAATTGCTACTGCAGACACAGACAAAAATTGGTCAAAACTCCACAAAATAGGCAGCAAATTTCCATTAGCAGAAAATTCCGCATCATTCCCACACATTAGATCTACTGATATCTCTACACCAAAGATGGGCTTGATTAATCACTTGAGTGTTTAGTTAAAGGTACACAGAATTTTTACTGCATGACCATAACATTAATAAAGCTGGTAAGAGGTCTAGAGAACAAGGCACGTGAGGAACCGGTGAAGGAACTGGGATTGTTTAGCCTGGACAAAAGGAGAATGAGGGGAGACCTCACCGCTTTGAACAACTCCCTGAAAACATGTTGGAGTCAGGTGGATGTCAGTCTCTTCTCCCCAGTGTCAGGTGATAGAAAGAGAGGAAATGGCCCAAAATTGTGCCAGGTAAGGTTTAGGTTAGATATTAGGAAAAGTTTATTGATTGGAAGAGTGGTAAGGTATTGGAATAGGTTGCCCAGGAAGGTAGTGGAGGTGTTCAAGAAACACGTGGACGTGGCACTTCAGGACATACTTTAATGGCCATGGTGGTCTTAGGTTGAAGGCTGGACTTGACGATCTTAAAGGTCTCTTCCATCCTAACAAATTCTATGAATGTGGCAATGCCCCCAGAGGGTTGCAAACCCTGCATGTTTTGCTGAATAGTTCAAACATCTAAATGCTGAAGTGCATCTAGTTTAGCTTATCTGCTATTTTTCAGGTTTTTTGTTTATTTCAGCTCTGTCACTTTCGATATATCAATAACCAGTATTGCCTCTGCCCCTTACTACCACTCTTGCTTTTGGTGTATTTGAAATAATTCCTTCTTTATCTTTCTGTCTTCAGATGTTTGCTCTTCAATTTCCATCTTAGTCTTGCTTGACTTTTTCCTGTAATAATTTGTTCTTTCTGTTGCACCTGATTGGACAGGATTTCCATTTTCCATTTTTGGTTTCAATAACCTCTTAAACTTTACCAGCAGAAGCAAAATCTGCCATTCTGATTGAGTAATTAAGATTCTTTAGGCACATTAATGAAAGGACACTGACAAGTGACTGAGCTATATATAATCATGGCCTTTTAGAAACTGTCACCAGAAAACCAACAAAATAAATTCCCTAATACCAGGTCTTTTAAAACCCCATTAGAGAGCAGTCTCTGAGATAGCCTGAACATCTCATCAGGTCACCCAGGTTCTTTTCTGGTTTTATCTTCATGATGAGTTTCTCATTGCCATGTGAACTTTCCAGATGAGATTCACTCATCTGATTATTTCCCTGGGGGATGGGAAGAGTACAGCCCTAATTAGCAATCTACTTTGATAGGAAATAAATATTAATTGGCTTTTCTAATCTGAAAGTGTCTATAACCCTTGCCTTATACTATTAACAAGAACCACACTCTCTTCCCTTTTTCTTCTTTTTACATCTGAGATGTTTGTTTTCCTTTTACTATTAAAGAGGTCTTAAACTTGCCCAGGCAACATCTCACACTTACAGGTTTGTATTGTGCTCTCATTGACAAAGCACTGGGGGTTTTCAGCTCCTTTCAAGGCAGTTTCAATGTGGCAATGCAATACTATGCTTCAGCCTATAAAACCAGGCTTTGTATTGTGGTTTTATGTCTTTGTTACCCATTAAGCTTTCCATGTTTCCATTAAAGAGAGAGCTTATTTAGCAATGATAAAAGTTCTGGTGAAAAACAGATGCAAAGCTATCAATCTACTTTTCTGATCAGCAATTCAGCACCCAAAAATTCATCATTTACTTCACAATCTGCTTTCAGTATCCTGTATGTGGTTCATTTGCCTGGTGAGTACGTTTGGGGTGGTGGGAGGAGTGGGGAAGTATCTAAACAAGACTATACCAATCCAAAGTATGAAGTGCATAAGCAAAGCCTCATAAGAAGAGACGAAGAGACAGAAAAACTATGACAGATGTCAAGAGACATGAAAACTATGACAGATGTCTGTTATGTCACTTACAGGGTGACTCAAAAACGTTCAGACACTGTGGTAATGAAGATTAACCAGTAAACAAAAAAAAAAAAAAAGAATTTCTATCCTGCATTTTGTATAAGTAATATTTAAACTCACACTTTGTGCTGAATGTGTTACTACTGAAAAGGAAAAGAAGAAACCTACTATCTCTAAACAGATGAAGCTTTTTCTTCTTTCTAGTCTAAAACAACCATAACACGGAATCATATTTATTCCATATTTTTCAGTTTTCTGACTGCTATAAAAATCTGTAGGATTATAGAATCATAGAAATATAGGATTGTTTAGGTTGGAAAAAGACCTTTAAGATCACTGAATCCAACCACTAACCCAGTACTGCCAAGTCACCACCAAACCATGCTTCACTACCACATCTATATGGCTTTTAAATACCTCCATGGATGGAGACTCCACTGGACAGTTTGTTCCAGGGATTGATGACTTTTTCAGTAAAGACATTTTTCTCAATATCCAACTTAAACCTCCCATGGCACAATCTGAGGCTGTTTCCTCTTGTCCTATCACTTGTTGTGGGGGAGAAGAGGCCAACACCCACCTGGCGCCAACCTACTTTCAGGGAGTTGCAGAGAGTGAGGTCTTCCCTCAGCCTCCTTTTCTCCAGAGTGAACAATTCCAGTTCCCCAAGCTGTTCCTCATAAGATCTGTTCTCCAGACCCTTCACCAGCTTCACTGCCCTTCTCTGGACACATTCCAGCACCACGGTGCTCTTCCTGCAAGAAATTCTATTCCTAAAATAACAACCAAATGTAAACACTCGCTGAAATTCCTTAGAAGTAGACCAATAAGAGTAGATACTAGATACAATATCTATTTTTCTGGCAATTAAAACATCTTATTAAAAAGTTTAAGAAATACCAACTTAGCCCTGTGAATTACATATCTGGAATTAATCTATCAAGTGGCTGTCACTCCTGCTCAGTATGTCAGGGATAAAGTACCACTCATCAGGAAGTCAGAGATATGGATTTCTAAGAAAGCAATTAGAAGTTATCAGTGTAGGTGAATGATTAATACTAAGGATAGGAAAGGGGCCATGGGAGTCCTTGGCCTGAGGATCAGGGGTGGAAGAAGGAAAGCATACTGCAAAGAGAAAATGAAAGTTCTCGTTTCCAGTCCTGTGCTGGTTTTCCTAATTTTTTTATTTTCTGTGCCATATTTACCTTTTAAAAAGAGCATAGATGTTTCCTTACAGAACATCTACGGAAATCATCTTCCCATAAGAACATCTGGAATACCGCATTAGCTTTTCAGCTTTCCCTCTTTAGTAAGACAGCAATGGCAACCTGGCAGAAATGAAGCAGGCACGAAAGCCTAGGGAGAATTTTTCTCCTTATTATCACACCATCACATCTGAAATAATTCCAGGATTCAAGCCAAGATCTTTGACACAAGTATTCGTACTGTTTAGCTAAAATACCAAACCACAATGCAGTCAGGTTCTGTTTGCTCAGTCAGAAATCTTCCTACAGGGCTTCTAGATTTCTCTGTCTGTGTAATATGAAAGAAAAAAAGAAATCCAAAGTTTTCCTGAATGGACACTGCTTCAGGATTGAGGGTGAGCTGTAGACAGAACATTTTGCAAAGCTTTCTATCCCTGACATGGTGGTCATTTCACTTGAACATTCTATTTCTGTAGCCAGGAGGGATTTTAACTTTGCTACAACAACTGAACACATTCTTCAAAACAATACTGTGAGTCTCTCTTGTGAAAGCAAAGCTAATCAAATACAGCATCCTGTGCTGTTGATGTCAGCCAGCAAGCCGTTCGTGGCACTACCAGAGTCTTTTGCTTTTAGGCCAACAGTCATATTATGGACTGTTTTCTCCATCTGTTCTCAAAGCGAATGCCAAGATGGTCAAGTTGTCAGAGAATCCCACTGAAAATGGGATCAAAGAAGTGAGTTGAACTGCTGTGCCAGGACTGGAGTCTATGCAGAAACAAAATCTGTAGAAATAAAATACTTCAACCAACAAATCTAGAACACATTTATAAGCTAATTCAGTAGGAACTATGCTGGATGGACTTTGAGGCTTTCGAGCAGCATTTGCAACCCGAAGGAATCGATGAAAGTTAAACAGTGAAAAGAACTGATCCTTTTACAAAGCAAAGTTAAAAGCTGAAATTGTGTGCTTATCAGTGTTGATAAGCAAACTTGTGATCTTAAAGGAGCTGCTTCTGGTCTACTGCAGAGGTATCCAATTGCTCCAGTGAAGACAGAAGCTGAATAATGTACTGAAAACAGCACCAGAGGGCCACCTGTAACACAGTCTTCTCTAGATGCCTAAAGAAACCCAAAAGCCCATCCCAAAATTCCCAAACATGTGGTTAAGGAAACATGTAATGTGATCAGAAAGCACTGGTTATTTCTTTGGAAAGTATGTTAACCTCCCACATGGCTACAATTGCCACCTTCTAACATAGCATTAAAAAAATTCTAACTACAGAAAAAAAAGAAGGAAGCTGGAAGGAAAATTATAAACAGGATGGCTAAAAGAGGTGGCTCAGACCTTGAGAGGCTGGAAGACAGGGAGGGGAATGAGAATGGAGGGGATGACTGGCACGAACACAGTGCACAAAAGGGACTGTTGGCAAAGAACTCCCTTCGGTAGAAGTAAAAATCCCACAAAACTAAGCATGGGTTTTGGTGAAGATCTCTCCTGAGAGCAGCAAGATTTCTTAGAGGCTCAAGGAAACGGTGCTTAAATAAGCACCTGGAAAATGGAATGCAGGGAAGAATGATGATGGGCACCTTTGTGGATGTGCATACATATCTTTGCTCTCTGTGTGTACTCATGTTGTAGACGTTCCTTCTATGCTTCAGGATGTGCTACCCTCTTCACCTGATCTGAAGAACGGCACAGAACAAGCTCAGAGGAAAATGTAGAGACAAAGCTTTGATGTGCTACCTCTAAGAAATAGGAACTGAGCATGTCCTGGCTAAGTTTTGCCTTCCTGGGGTGGAGGCAGTTAAAGCTATCAGAACATGTCTCATCTTCCTTTGAATGCAACTGCCTACTGGAATGTCCATGACTAACCGAGCCTTACTGTAACCATAATTCCATTGCCATGGGAAGAAGCACCTCAACAGGAGAGGTGGTAGCTACAAGAGTAGAGGAGGACCTTTTCTTTTGGGGAAAGGCAGACACCACCACATCACTCCCACTTTACTGAAGATGGCAAGACAGCAAATCCAAATTTGTAGGGCTGTCCATCTCTCCCTTCCTTCACTACCACAGCAGGAGGGGCTAGTCTCTCTGAACACAATCCAATTTCACCAGTGCTGCTGAAGGTCCTGGAAGAGTCTTGGACTACTGAGCCCAGAAAAAAAGTTTCAACTGGTTGCAAAGATCTTTCAGGCAAGCATGGAAGTTTCCAGTGAGCTTTCTTCTCTAGTGATAGTCAGAAAAAGGGCTGTGGATTCAGAGCTTCCTTTTCATGTAAAGCACCACATCTCCCCGGCTGACCAGAACAGGCTATTATGATTTGTGTATTAAAGCCTTGTGTTTTCCACCTATTGAGTGCATAAACAACAATTTAACCTTTATCCCAAGGCATGTACACCCTTCTGCTCCTAGAAAAATGAATTCATGTTTAGCAGTCAAATCAGTATCAACCTGACCTTTAAACACATCAGTGTTTCTTGGAAAAATATTATGGCTGAGATGCCTACTGTGGTAAACAATATTAGCTGCTCCAAGCCATTGTTGAGCCATGCTGTGTGGAGCCTTATCAAAATAAAGGGGTGGAAATCAGCAGGGACCACAGATCTTCTGACAAACTCCACAGGATATGAAGAACAATGTAAACGTAACAGTACTGGCAGATATATTTCTATATTACTGTTCCAGAGATAACAGCTAAGGTGAATCATTTCCCACCACCTACAGCACTGAATTATTTCAAATTCTGAAGGGACCATATTTATTTCATTGGTAGGTAGCAATTTACTTAGCTGAAGATCATTATATTTATGTGTCTGTGAAATCTTCACAATAATTATATATTTGAGCTGTCTCAGAAGTGCTATATATATTCTCATTAGTCATGTACTTCCAAGGATATTATCACTTTTTTTTTCCTTCAACAACCTTTGCAATCTGAGTGTGAAGTGCTGCACTGCACATGAACCTCTAGTCTTCGAGTTTTCTTAAACTCCAGTTTAATCAAACAGCAGGGTGGCCTATATTCAAATGCAAATGCTAAGCGTGCTATGAAATATCTTCATTTCCTTAAATGACTGCACTGTGCAGCTTATTTAAAACAGATCACACTGTGCAACAAACTGGGGGAGGACATGGGAAAAAAAGTTCTCTGTTTGATATTACTTGGGCAAAACTTTTCCAAACAAGGTCATGAAAGTGTTTAGAGAAGGGTAAGGAGATGAAAGGGAGGGGGGCTTCTTTTGGTTCCAATCCCATCTTTGCCAAGTAGTTAATTATACCTCTCCAGGGTGGAGCAAGGTCCATTTATTCTCTTCAATGCATTTCAGAAGTCTCACGGGAAAAAATATTTTCAAAACGCAAAATGCTGTGCAAGTCTAAACATAAATGACAGTCCCTGTAGCTAGGAATTAATAAATCCAGTGAGTATCATCCCTTTGAGGAGCAGTACACACTGACATGAAAACTTACAGTCCTGGATGAGAAGATGATGCATGAGAAGATGATGCTTTCCTTTACTCCACAGCTTGTTTCCCCCTGCAATATTCCTGCAAGATTATCAGGTAATTTCTGGTTTATACCCTCCTTTTGAAATGCAGTAATGACAGGAGGTGCCAGGTTGGCAGTCCTGGAGACTGAAGCTCCATGCTTGTGATTCATGTTAATACTCCACCCTTGTGCAGAAAGTCTGAGCCAGAGAAACCCAAGAGCTTTAAAAATATTAATCACTCACATCGCTACTCTCATTCTGACAAGTTCTTTATTTATTTGAATACCTTCCACTAGCAATAAAGAAATGGCCTCAATTGTATTTCTTCTACCATCCTTGCCAAAGCCAGATGGATTCTCCTGGTCTGGCTGATGGATTTTACTTTTCCCTTTTTGAAAACAACCAAGTGCAACAACATATGAAGCAGAGTTTGTGTGCAAGACACATCAGATCACAACGACTCTTCATACTTGTCAAATGAGAAATTACGGTTAAAATAAAGAATGACCATGTATAGGAGACTCAACATTGTATCTCATGCATGCAACATAGCAAGTGACAGAAAAGAAGCACAGAGAGTTCTACTGGCAGAAGTCCCTGCTGCCAGAGACCGCCACCCTCTCATAAGCAGTTTGGTTAAGGCACAGAGAGGTGGGAAAACACATATCAAGCACTGTGCAGCAGCAGTAAAGCAATTCAAGTGAAGAACATCACAAGGTGTTCTGGTTTGAAACATCACTTCTTCACCTTCTTCCTCTCAACATCTTCACCTTTTTCTTCACATCTGGAAAAACTTTGTAGGGGTGAGGGAGCACTGGAGCAGGCTGCCCAGAAAAGCAATAGGAGTCTCCTTCACTAGAGACTTTTAAACCCCACCTGCAGACATTTTCCTGCGTGTCCTGCCGTAGGTGATGATACTTTGGCAGAGGGGGTGGACTAGATGATCTCCATAGGGTCCTAACAACCCCTATGATTCTAAGAACACCTCCAGGAAGGAGGCATCCACAATGTCTCTAGCCAACATGTTCCATTGTTTCACCACCCTTACTGTAAAGAATTTCTTTTTACTATCCAGTCCAAATCCACCCTCCTCCTCAAGCTTAAATCCATTCCCTCTTGCCCCGTCACTACAATCCATTCCAAAATGTACCCCCTCCAGCTTTCTTGCAGGTTCCCTTCAGGTACTGAAGGGCATCTACCATTCTTCTTCTATTTCCACCAAAGGCATATCAAATGTTATTTCATGCTTTTATACAACATGGTTGTGAAAACAAGCATTGAGCACATGTACAGAAGCATGACTTGGCAAATAGAAACCCATCCACGGCAAATTAATAAGCCTCAAAGTCTCTCACAGTTTGAAATTGTGCTTCCCAATCTGTGATTGCTGATGCCTTTATTTCATTAGGATATAAAATAAACATCACACCTTTAAACTCTTCACATTTCTAATAAATCAGCTCAGAGGGGATGACTCTCACGAGAGGATCGTGCCTGTGGTTAGCTGAGTCCCACAGATACACAAGAGATGCAATTATGCCGGAATAGCCAATTCTACAGCTCTGACACGGCTTATTATTTGACTAGCAAACAAGGAACTTTTTCAACTTAATTGCACCCTGGCTCTTCTCCCACTGATCTTCTTCATCCTTCTTTTCCTCCAGCTTTCACCTTTGTAGAGTTTTGTGTTTTGTACACCGCTTCAGAATGAAGTAAAGAGTGGTTGGTGCTAAGATTTACCCCATCACAGCTTACTTGTTAAAATACGTGGTTCAGATTAAAGGAATTTGCAGCATTTATTTGAGTCATGCACCAAGAGAGGTTTTTAACAGTAGCAGCGTAAGACTTTGAAACCTGAATGTGTCTCAGATGGTAATGTTCCTTGTATCATAATGTAGGTATGTTTGGTAAGGAATTTGAAACAGGACAGCATCAAGCATGCATCAGTAATAATGTGTATTGTCTGCTGGCATGTGAGAAGAGCTGAGTTTTGGCTAAGGTTAGAAGGAGGGTCCAAGTGCCCCTAACAGTGCCCTTGCTCCATGGAGCTGCAGGTACCCATTAGTAATCCCAGCCCCAGCAAGGACACAGACTTCTACTGGCTAAACATCATTTCTTTGCTGCTGTAAGGTAACCCTTCGATCTCCTCGCACATCAGGGACAACTGATTTTCACTAATTAACAAATGGCTCTGGCACACAGCCCAGGGACTCGGACGTCCATGCTCTGGTACCAGCTGGAAAGTGCACGGCAGAACAATTGCTCTTGCAGGATTGGGCCTGCAAAGGTCAAGTAATTGCCAGCCCTTCAGATGCATAAACTGCCTTTAAAGACAGCAAAGTAACCAAAAAAATATTAAGGTATTTGTCCAGCATTTATCTTTTAACTTGTTATCTCTGATATAGGAACTCTTTGCACTGCAATGCACAAAACATTAAGATTAAAAGGCTCAGGGACATCTGAGAGAGGAAAAAAAGAGTTAAACTATTTAAGATTCCAAAACATTTCCTCCATATGAGGTGGATTTGCATAGTGGAATCAGAGACTGCTGATTATACATGTTTATTGATTTTGGCTTTGTTTTGATTAACGACAAAACTATGAGATGTCTTGTGAGGTAGGAAGGCTGGAAGGAGCTTAACACAATGCAAATGGTTTGTACATTCAGAAATCCTATTTATGCAATACGGAGGACATTCACATGCATTTTGCTCAACCATGGCCGTAACAAAGCTCAGAAAACATTCTCTTTATACTCTGGGTAATTTGGGGAGGCATGTTTAATACCAAAATGCTGCATAACAATTACTTTTTGCCTTCATTATGAATGACTTCCATTATATCACCTTGGACAAAAGAACAAGCTGAAATTCCCACTGCGTCTAATTTATTATTAGTGCTGAAGGTATTGGTTTGTGTCAGAGCACATGCAGTATTCTCAGACGTGCATTGCCCAAATTCTACTGGGGGAGTTAAATGGGAGCAGAGAATAGCAGGGAAGAAACAGCAAAACATAGCTGCCTATAAAAGTTTTTGCATCTTTGTTACAGAGCTATGTTGGTATAGAACCACAGAGTCACAGAATGGTTTGGGTTGGAAGGAACCTTTAAAGGTTTTAGTCCAACCCTGCTGCAGTCAAAAGGGACATCTGCAACTAGAGCAGGCTGCTCAGAGCCCCAGACAACCTGACCTAGGATGTTTCCAGAGATGCAGCATCTACCACCTTTCTGGGCAACCTGAGCCAGTGTTTCACCACCCTGAGCAGAAGAGAATTCCTTCCTTCTTTCTAGTCTGAATACCCCTCTTTGAGTTTAAAACCATCATCCCTCATTCTTTCACATCAAGCTCTGCTAAAAAGATTGTCCTCATCTTTATCTTAGAGACTCCCTTTAAGTACTGAAAGGTCACAATAAGGTCTCCCTAGATTCTTCTCTTCTGTAGGCTGAGCAACCCCAATACTATCAGCCTTAACTCACAGGAGAGGTGATACAATCCTCTTATCTTACGGTCAGGAAAATGGAAGAGAGGTTTTCATGATACAAAGAAAGCTGCAGGTTCTTGCTACTAGAGAGCAAAGAAACATGAACACAGACTTCCTATGCATAGCATGCTACAGACATCAACAGTTGGGACAGACTCTATTCCTGTATGGGATGCCAGTGCTTAGATCATGCACTGGGCAGTGGGCTCAGAGTAATCTGAATTTACCCAAGAAGATACCTGCACATCAAGATAAATAAAATGATCAGCTGGCCTGTGTTCTGACACATGAATTAGTCTTACAGACCTCAGAAGGATTTTTGCCTGTATGACAGCTGTGATATTGCCTTCTGATACCTACTTTGACAGTAATATCAGAATCTAGATTGCTTAAATGAGAGAGTAACCAGAGAATAAGGGGGAGAATGGAAGTGATGAGGATCTTTCTCCTCAAGTTTTGGGATAACTTGGTAGTCTTAAACTGTGCGATAAAAGAAGGATATTGGACAAAACTGTCCACTTTTGTGAGAAAGGGCTCCAACAACTTCTTTTTAGAGTACAGCAGAGATTGCCTTCTGTGGGCTCTTTGGGGTAGGGACATCAGAATACCACTCTTTCACACCATCCTCCCATGGCCTGAGGATACTTGCCTCCACAGCAGTTTAGAGCTGCTTCATGCTGCAGAAAATCTGTCTGAATCTCTTCTGCAGGTGCTACTGTGTATTTGGAGAGAGACTTAGCCAGTCTCAGGGGGAAGAAGTCAGGTCAGCGGAACAGCAAGACAAGGTCAGGCTGCTACACAGTCATTCTTGTATCTGAAGGATTGGATTTGTCTTAGAAATTGTGCCTCTTAATGTCTTCACTGCTTTAACAAGCCCTCTTTCACTTCAGGGACTTCGTTATATGAGGTAGATGAAATGTTCATCTTCTTTCAGCACAGGATGCTGGAAATTTTTCTTCACTCACAGAAGAAATAGTACTGCCCATCAAAAGCCTTTGTCCTACCATCCTGACAGGAAAGCACAATTCCCAGGTTGCAGGACAGCCTCTGCTTAATAACTCTGCAGGAGTCCCACTTTTCTGATGCTCAGGGGTCAGGAACAACAGAGCCAAAGGGACAGACTGAGGAGATCACAATTGTTTCCTGAGACAGTGCTTCTGAATCTATCAGTGAGGACCTCAGCACAAGCTCAGCATGCAGAAATCTGCACTGTATCAAGGTCCCTCCCAATTACTCTACAAGGAGGGATTATCTAAGCCAAGCAAAAAGCACAGACATTTCTTCCACTAGCAAGTTTCATTCATTTCTCCACCCACTTGAAAAGGCAAATAGGGACTGCATGGAATTTCAGATTTCACAAGGAATTATTTAACCCAGAGGTTAAAGCTCTTTTATATTTAAGCTTGAATTTAACTTGAAGCATAAAGAAAAGTGTGGAATAATTAGCACATACTGAAAACCCGATGCTAGAAAAATAAAGAGTTGACTTAAATATAAGTAGTAAACTAAAGAATTCATTTTGTTAAATTGCTGGATATTGCCTGTGATTAAATATATAACTGTAGTCAGATTATGGGCTCTCAAAGGCAAAACAAAATAACTGTAGACTAAAAAAATCTTTGAACTTCATAAGCATCAAAAATGAATGACTGGAAAAAGATATTTAAATTCATAAACCCACGGGACTTATTTCCATTTGTGTCTGAATCAAGCTGTTGTCTTTCTCTGACATGACTGAGAGCTTGCAGATACCAGTATAAATCTGATAATTCAGATCACTACAGTGGATGTTACACTAACGTAGCACTCATAGGTCAAAATAAAGCCGTTCGGCACATCTGCCCTCCTATGGCATCTGGCTGTACTGCAGGTGCCAAAATATTTAAAACATGAAATGTTCATTTTATTCCAAATGATCGTGAGCTTCATTTAGAACCACAGAATTGTTTTGCTGGAAAACACCTCTAGGACCATCGAGTCCATCTGTTGACCTAACACCGCTATGGCCATTTAACCGTGTCCTGAAGTGCCATGTCCACACATTTCTCAAACACCTCCAGGGACACTAACTCCATCATCTCCCTGGGCAATCCATTCCAATGCCTGACCAAGTGAAAACTGACACTACACATGCACAGAAAACCTTCACAGTAATGCTTAAGAGTTGACAATGAAGAGTTTAACACCAGTAACAAAACCAGAATTAGGCATTTTTATGAGAAACATTCTCCTTCTGTATTAAGTCTTTCCCTCATCAGCCCTCTTCCCCCCCCCCCCACTTTTTTTTCTTTAGGCTTTAA
>VWZE01002947.1:1821-23983 GCA_013396675.1 Eubucco bourcierii
GGCTGGAAGCTAAGGAATGAAGCTATATTTACAGCTTTGCACAATGTACAAGCAAATATATACATTATATACAGGAATATTTACAGAAATAGACAAGTTAAAGGTAATACAGAAACACAACTCCCCTCCCAGAGATCAGAGACCCGAGGAGGGGCTTCCAACCACCCTTCCACCTTCTCCCCGCCCCTGTACCTTACCCCAAGGTTTGCATTACAAGCAAGGTAAATTAGGAGGATTGACATGGGGAGGTTAGAAGAAAAGTGGTTAGTGAGGATTAATCAGCAGAGGAACCAGAACCAGAAGCTGCTAGACCACCCCAGATGCTGTTCTGTGTCCCCAGAGAGAGACAGACAGCGGATGCCTTGTCTATGTTTTGGTTTCTCTTCCCAAAACAATCTCAACAAGCGTATGAGTGAAGTAGACATCACCGTGTTTTCCTTTCGCAGCCTAGAGTGTAATTTTTCTCTATTAAAATATTCCAATTAGCCTGAAACCAGCACAGAGCCAATGCATTTTTCCAGGGGTAGGGCAGAAAATAAGTATATATTTTTAGTAGAAGTAGCCTAATAGAATTGTAACATCGGGTTCTTATCTGTTTTCAAGGTAAGCACCTTTCACATGTAAATGGTTGACTAGCTACAAAATGTATATATACTTAGACTCAAAAGAGTTAAAGCCACCACCAACCAACAGAGATGTAAGACTTGGGAAGGAATTGTAACATATATGTGTGTGCAGTGGCTTCTGCTTCTTGTTAATTACTTGCCATTTCTTTCCTTATGCTTTGATTCTCCTGTTCCTCTTTTGTGTGAAACAAGAACGATGAACTGAAAAGTTAGTGATAGCTCTTGCATAGTCTTTCATGATTAGGAAATGTAAAATTTTACTTTTAGTGTGGATTTTATCATTTTGATGATGTGTCTTCCAAATTGCATTAATTATTTCTTTTTGTTTCTCTCTCTTTTTTATTTTTTTCCTATTAAAAAAAAAAAAAGGAAAAAACCCTGAAATTACTTCTGACTAACTTAACTATTTCTTAGTATGTTTCTTAATGTCTGTAGCAATAGTAATAAGCTGATGGGCAGGTAATTTAATTGAATATAAGGAATATTTATTGCTTACTTGGTACGAAGAGCTACTTGACCCTTTTATGAAAGAATGTTGTCTGAGTTGTGTGTTCATTTAATTTTTGAACATTCTGGTAAAGAATTTTCCAGGTAATTATTGTAAAAATTGGTTTAAGAGAAAACTTAAAAACATTATGTGATGAGAGGAGGAAGAGGATGGGGATGCAAATTTTGCTTGTGGTGCAGGGAAAAAGGAAATTAGTTGCAGAAAATATGGCCTCTAGTTTCTTCAGTCAGACTTCGAAGATCATTATTTTTAATGTTATGTTTTTAAAAACAATTAACATTTTAATATTATGTAGCTACTTTTAACTCTCCAACCATCTGTAACTAATTTTCTTTTGTCAAAAAACCCTGCCAACATCTGTTTATGTGCAATTACAATTGCAGACATGTAGAACATTACCTGAAACTTAATATTTCGCTAATAGCTTTGGATTCTGGAATTCATTTATGCTTAGACACGGGTTTAGAAAAGTGTATGGAATTAATTAGTATATTTGTTGACATACTCTTTACCTTTAAAGACATCTAAGTTTTAGCATTTTAAAACACTTACTATATAAACCAACATGACATAAAAAATTCATCTATGTTTTTCTAGTTAAAAGAATTTTCCATCACTTAAAGCGTAGTTGAACTTTCGATTAATCTCTCTAATAGTGCAGACTTACTTTGTTATTTTCAGTCATCTAAGAAAGAACCCTCAAAAGCAAAAAAAATTATAGTGACTGAAGAACAGAACACAATTTTCTTTACTTCTACAGCAATAGTTTATTTTGTAGGAAAAGATTCTTCTTTCCCACAGTACTGTCACTAAGGAAAAAGGATGTGATCAGGATGCAAAATAACCACCTTTGAAGATGTTCTCATTTAAGAGATAGAAGCTTAAAGCCAATGACAGGCCTATGCTTAAGCACCAAGATTACAAATGGAAAGTATCCTGTGAATTCTTACTCTCCCAAGTAACTAAACTGTAGAAACATTTTTTCCTTCTATAACTTCAGCTTTCATAGCCTGAACTGTAAAATGACTGCAGTAAAAATCCTTTGCCACTGAATTTTAGTGTAGTCCTGTGAATTAATTCTCAAAGGTGTCTATGTATGTTCTTTCCCACCATAATATAACACATGAAAGGTTAGAAAAAAAAAATAGAGGAGGAGGAGGAAAAGACAGTTTTACAATTATGGAAGAGGGTAAATTAGATGCTGCTGAAAATATTCTTGCATATCAAACGTTCATCTTTGGTAACATGAGTGAGTAAGGTGTGGAGATTCTTTCTAATAACATTCACACCTTCTATTTATGACAAACTGAGTCTTCCGTAAACACACGACATGGATGCAAATATGAGATAATGAAGATACCAATGCCACCTCATGAGATTAAAAAATCCTCTTAATTATTCCATGTACTTTAACTTTGTCATAGTTTTTGATTTTTTAAATGACCCTGCTGTTTCAGCTATAACAAATTATTTTTATCTGCACTACTAAGACTATAATGATATAATGATTAAATTTTTACCTAAATTTAGAAATGGAGTTTGAATAATCTATAACTTGGTGATTGGTAGCTTGTGAAATTACCCTGTGATCAAGTCAATGCAGTCATCAAAACATACTTACTCTTGGATTAATAACTATACTGTACTGAAACATCTTTTTGAGCTGTAATGCAATTTTTCATCTCCATAATGCATTCACACTTTTGAGCATCTGCTCTCTATTTACTCATTAAAAAATCAACTTCTAGTTCTTAATTTCATAAAGAACAACAACACTGACATCAGATGTTTGTTCTTTAACCCTGGACACAGTAGTAGCATTTGTTAGTTGTCCTTCCCTAAACTATCATACTAAATTATCAATAATTAGACATTCTGAATATTGTTCTTAGTTATGAAGAAAAAAGACAAGAAACTATCCTGAATCTCTTTATTGACTTCCAGAAACAAAAGCCTACATTTTACTTTACTGATTTCTGAGGTTTTCTGCAAAACTATTCCTGCAAATGTCATCTTAGTGTGCATGTTGTAAAAGGTGTCACCCTGAGGGGTACAGAAATATTAAATCTACTGTACAGTATCTTGGCTGTAGGCATATACCTACACTTCTGATCATCTTTTCTTACAGAAGAGGAATTCTGGTTGGATTTGGAACAGGGAAGAAGGACAGCTAGGGTGACAAGAGAACAGAAGACAGTTATCTTGTGGAGAAAGTGAGAGAACATTTTTTCCTTCATCCATTTCTTAACATAGCAAGAGAGGCTTGAAAGACATAGAAATACATTCTATCAAAATATAAGAGAGTTGAAAAGTTCTTCCTTCCAGTATTGAACTAATGTACAAGTTTTACCCTGGGTTCAAAAGAGTTTAACATTTAAGCTGAAAATGAGAATGCTTCTAATCAAAAGTTTAATGAGGTTCCGAAAGAAGTCTTAAAAGGAGAACTCAACACAGACAAGAACTCAGTTTATGTTAAATTGGAACTTTGATGGGATAGATTATATGAGATAATTGCAGTCATTTGGGGATTGGATGCTAAAACATACATTGATGTCAGAAATCTTTAAAAGATGCCTTACAAGGTCCCAACAAGTATGCTGCCTTCAGGAGGGTTCATGGGAAATAAAGTATTGTTCATAAATAAAAAAATAATATATGGCTGTTGATAATTAACTTCCATGATAGCTGTTCGGTGGTTGTCTATAGAAAGTAGATGAACAGATGCAAAGAGGGGTTTTTTTTTGCATCCTGTTCACATCTTTTTTGCTTAGTATTAAAAGGTGTCAGTACCACGGGATGAAAACTGGTCATAAAGAAAGTGTATATGTGGGCATATTTAATCATTTTCACAGAATCACAGAATGTTAGGGGTTGGAAGGGGACTTCAAAAGATCATCTAGTCCAGAGCAGGGTCACCTACACCAGATCACACTGGAACACATCCAGGTGGATTTTGAATGTCTCCAGAGAGGGAGACTCCACACCCACCCTGGGCAGCCTGTTCCAGTGTTCCATCACTCTCACAGTGAAAAATTTTCCTCACTTTTTACATGTTTTCATTGTACTATGAGTCAGACTTTCTTGTGAGTCATTGAATGTTGGATCAGATGTGCCTGCAAGCAATTCTTTCTTCTTCTGCCCTGATCAGTCTCAGTCTGATCACATTAAACAAATCTTGGAGTGGAGGGCGGGAGGAAGGGGGAAATTCAAGCAAGTTCCATAGTGAATGACACTTAGCACTTAATCCTTAAAGTGCTGATAAAGCTTTCTTCCCTCAAGCTTGCTCTAGGATGCTTAAAAATACAGTAGCTGCATGGGAAAAAAAGCTGCTAGGTTATTGTGTCTCTGTCTTAATGTCTTTGCTGTTTTAAAAACAAAATAAACACTTGGATTTACAAGTGCTGATCAAGGATTTTTGGAGACTTGTTTTTTTCAGTCCTAGAAAATTTCTACTGACATTTCAAAATCCTCTGGAGCTTCATCTGAAGAATTGCTGTTCAGGAGCCTTAAACCTCTTAGAGGTTGTATGGCAACAGAATCTGAAAAGGTTTAGGTTTTCTGTTTTAGTATCAAATTGCTGAAAATTTCCTTTTTTTTTTTATGTTGTTTTATTGGTTTGTTTTTTGTGGGGTGGGGTGTGTTTTTTCGTTTGGCTGTGGGTTTTTTGTTTGTGGGTTTTAGTTTTTCAGATAAGGGTCTCATTCTCCATATGATGTGATTTGAACCATTACTTTCCATTTTATCTGCTTTTTCCCTTTTCCTTCCTCTCAACTTCAGTCTTTTTCTTCAAAACAGTTGAAAACAAAAAAGATACAAATCCTTCTTGAAGAATTCTACTCAGTGACTTTATTTTATCTCTGACTTCGAGTATTGCTGAGGACTATCATGACCCACCTATGATCTTGTTGGTAAGTCATGTTGGCTCCCTTCATTGACATGTGTGGCATTCTGGAAGTAATTTCAACTGTGTAGTAGAGTAATTCTAAATATGCTTTGGGGTGTGGTTAGTAGGTCAAGAGAGATTCACCTCCCCCTCTACTCTGCACTGGTGAGGCTACATCTGGAATATTGTGTCCAGTTCTGGGCCCCTCAGTTCAAGAAGGACCTCAGGGAACTGCTTGAAAGAGTCCAGCACAGAGCCACAAAAATGATGGAGTGGAACATCTTCCTTATGAGGAAAAACCAAGGGAGCTGGGACTCTTTAGCTTGGAAAGGAGAAGCCTGATGGGTGACCTCATTCATGTTTATAAATATGTAAAGGGTGAGCGTCAAGAGGATGGAGTTAGGCTCTGCTTGGTGATGCCCAATGTCAGGAGAAGGGGCAATGGGTGGAAGTTGAGGCATAGGAAGTTCCATGGAAACAGGAGGAAAAAGTATTTTACTGTGAGGGTGATGAAACACTGGAATAGGCTGTCCAGGGGTGTTGTGGAGTCTCCTTCTCTTGAGATACTCAAAACCTGCCTGGATGTGTTTCTGTGTGATCTGGTATAGGTGATCCTGCTTTGGCTGGGGAGTTGGACTAGATGATCTTTCAAGGTCCCTTCCAAACTCTAACATTCTGTGATTCTGTGATTCAATCAAATCTGCATAAGTGAAACCCCAGTGGAGAATACTGCTTTCATAGAATCATAGAATCATAGAATGGTAAGGTTGGAAGGGACCTCAAGGATCATCTAGTTCCAACCCCCTGCCATAGGCAGGGACACCTCCCACTAGTACAGGTTACTCAAGGCCTCATCCAATCTGGCCTTGAACACATCCAGGGAGGGAGCATACACAACCTCCCTGGGCAACCTGTTCCAGTGCCTCACCACCCTCACTGTAAAGAACTTCCTCCTAACATCCAGTCTAAATCTCCCCTCTGCCAGTTTAAGCCCATTGCCCCTTGTCCTGTCATTGCAGGACCTTGTAAATAATCCTTCCCCAGCCTTCCTGTAGGCCCCCTTCAGATACTGGAAGGCTACTATCAGGTCCCCTCGAAGCCTTCTCTTCTCCAGGCTGAAGAGCCCCAACTCTCTCAGCCTGTCCTCATAGGAGAGCTGCTCCAGTCCTCTGATCATCTTTGTGGCCCTCCTCTGGACCCTCTCCAACACTTCCATGTCCTTCCTGTGCTGAGGGCTCCAGAACTGCACACAGTACTCCAGGTGGGGTCTGACGAGAGCAGAGTAAAGTGGCAGAAGAGCAAAGTGGCAGAATTCCAAGAATGTTATTTGTAATAACCTGGTCACAGAAGCTGGTAGAAGAAAGCACATTTTTCACAGACAGAATTTCCTTCTTGACTACACCACAGAAGTCCTTCCACAGTTTCTCACTCATCATTAGAGGCAAAGGAACAAACTAGTCTAATGAACGTAGTAGAAGTGAGTGCACATCTTAAAATAGTCAGTACATACAAGTGTCTGCACTGAAAGGAGGCTGAACATTGCATTTGTCATAAACTAGAAGTGTAATATGTGATAATGTATTCAACTGTAAGACCTGAGCCTAATATGAAAGGAATGAATTTTTCAGCACTGTGCATTTCTTGTGTGTACCCTTCCTTGATATTTACTATGTTATATTCATAATGAAAATATCTAAATATACTTGTCTTCTCAAATCCTGATAGTAATGTAAATGGTTTACCTTCAAAATACATCTGATATTACATATTGCCAAGGGTTAGGGCTAGACCACTAAATATGTGTGCCAGATGCTCTCCATTAACTGCTCTCTCTTCCCAAACGGGAAAAATAAAGGGAGTAAGGGAGACTCATGAACTGGAAAACTAAAACTACCTTAATGAAAATAATGATAATCATAAAAAGAAATACATACAAATAAATAAAATAGCAAGATCAAACCCAGTCCCCTGATGGCAATTAGTCACTGTCACCACTTATGCTGTGGTAGAAGTCTCAGACTGAGCTTTGGCAGTTGGGAAGCAGATTCGGGAGCTGGATTGTGGAACTGGATCCAGGAACTCATGGATTGGGATTGAAGGGAGAACAGAGCCCTCAGAACAGACGCCAGCCACTGAATCAGAGGACTTGAACCTCATGGTCTCTCAGTTTTATACCAAATATGACATATTTGGAATGGAATACCTTGTTGGTCACTTTAGGGTCCCTCAAACCATCAGTTCCTCCGTACAGGTGCAGCCTTCTACGCTGCACCCCCAAGGCATTAAACAAGGTTTAGCACACCATTTTCTTGGTACTTCCTAGGAACATTGAGGGTTATCAGACACTCTCTGCGACAACATGATATGAATTTCAGAAAGTGCAGTTACTTAAAAGAGGCCGAGTTGAGAAGTAAAATCACTGAACAGAATCAGTTCTGTTTTAACTCAAATCAGGACACAGACAAAAGGAGTCTTGGACAACAGCTCACTATACCTGTAACTGCTCTTAAAATGAGAGAATATTAAGGAGATTGTAATTAATTTGATCAAATCTTATAGAAAAGAAGCACTTAGTCCTGTTTCTAAACTGAAATCAATGGGAGTCTATAACCTTGAAAAATTGTATCCCACTATACTGAAAATGTGTAATGGACAATTATCATTAAGCTAATATTTTCATTCCTCAAAGTTGCTCAGTCATGCTATCAGCTTTTCTAAATGGTATCAACAAAACCCAGATCTATGTAGAACTTCAGTGTAATGCTGGTATTCAGTACAGCCTAAGGAAAAAGAGTCTACTCCAGCAGTATATATGCTTCAATACACCAGGTTAAAACTTTAGCAACTGATTATTTGCTGAGTCAGAGCCTTAGAAATCAATACAAGTATCAACCACCTTCTGTAAACTGACACTATCTAGTTCTTCACACAGTCCTTCAGACTTAATTAGACACAGATTGAATCGCAATTGTGTCATCCCCATTCACACACACCACTTACCTCTTCACAGTGCCCATTGTACTCTCTCATTGTCATAATACGTCCCACTCTGACCATAATCTGTGTGGGTGTACTGGCTTGGTTTGGGGAAGACACCTCCAGAAACTGAATTGTAAGGAAGTTGAGGAAAAGGTGGACTTTAACTGGATGAGTTTAGTGGAGTTTAGTGATGAGTCAAGTTCTTATATCAAGACCCTGTTTGTTAAATTGTTTAACCAGGTAAGAAAGATTTCAGATCTGAAAGTGTTTGTATAACCCCATGTAATTTCAATGTTCTCTCATAGATTATTCCTTTTATTAATGTTTCTGAGTTCATATTATGCATGTAGAACGTGTAAAAATTGATTTTTCTGTTTCTTGAAGTCAGTGAACATTTCCTCTGTTTGCTGTATGAGTAGTTTCTCTGATATTTGTGAATCTTTTTTTCCCTCTGCATTATTTATTCTCAGAGAGAACTTGTCCATTAGGACTTTCTAGGCCAGTTCAAAAGCTGTTATTTAGAGTCCTGATTTCATTAGTGCTTACATCAGATAAAGTGCCTAGAAGATCACGATGAACAGTACTCCCCAAACCCACAGTCTGTTCTTTGAAAAAACTACCAAGTGTAAATTCTGGGTTTTATCCTCTGATGATAATTTTAGGTAGAGGTTAAAGTGAATGAAAAAAACTGAAACGATGGGATGAGATAACATTGGCTGAATCATATAATGCTGTATAGACAGCCTGCTCAGCCACAGAAGTGCCTATACTGTCACTTGATAAAGTGCTCTGAGACTGTACTATTTTTCAGAAAGGTATGGTGTGTAGGCAGAATAAATGGAACTCAAATGTAGTGAAAAGGATCGTGCACGTATATGAAAATGCAATTTATTTCCATTAAGGTGGCAAGAGAAAGTGAAATACTCTGTGCCATATAAAGTCAATAGAACTAGTTTCTCCTGAGCTTATGTATTCTTAATTTTGTTAATTTTGGAAGGAGAGGTTGATGTTATATTCTACGGCCATATACCTCAGCAAAATATATCTCTGATTAAAAAAAAAAAAAAATTCACAGTGTCTCATTTCATTCATAGGATCTGCTATGCTGCTTACTCACATTTCTTGTTAAAAAAAGTCAGGAGTCATAGTGAGTTCAGCATGGTTTCTGGTTAGAAATCTTCAATCAAAAACTACTCAATACCATGAGACTTTGGTGAGTAGTCTCAGCTTGAATATTGCATTGCAGTACTCAGCTCAGAACACAGTATTCTTAGTCATTAGGTCCATATATTCTTTCTTCCCACATATTCAGGTTTGTTTGTTGGGGTTTTTTCATTTGTTTACTTTTGTTTTGCTTTTTAATCCCAGTAATTGTTGTCTCTTTCTCTAATTAGAAAATTGTACTACTTTCAGCCAGCACCCAAACTATGTATTGCTAACATCAAACTAGATATCACAAATTACTTCAGATAGTTATATTCCAGTGGTTTATTAAATCATGAAATGTCCTCAGAATATTTTGTTCCTGTACACATCACTGGGTTGTCCCTTTAAGTTAGTAACATCCTGTGAGTGAAGACCTATAAATCTTGGTTTGCTTCATTGTGTGCAATGGACAGACATCAAATTGTGTTTCTGCATCATCCTCTGAATCTTCATTGGAACTGCGCTCTGCTGAGCTTGAAGGTTTGCACTAGAAATGAATATTAGATGTTAAATAATTCCTAGGACCCATCCTACTGAGATATGACTTCTTATTTTAAGAAGACCCTGCCTACTGGCATAAAGAAAAACTTGTTTGATATGTGATGTGTAGTAGATGAATACTGGAAGATCCTACAATAAATACACTTGAAGAATTGCAAGAACAGAATGGAATTCCTCCCTTTGGTCTTATTAAAAAGCAGAGCTGATTATTCAATTATCATTAGCATGATTCCCAAAGGAAAAAGAAAATCCATAAAAGATCTATCTATTAGGGTTTTTTGGGGTTTTTTTGTTTGTTTTTTGTTTGTTTTTTTTTTTTAATACATAAAAGAAAATAACGATAAAAAAAACATCTGGAGTGAGCATACTTAGATTTTTAATGTTATTCTGTTTCCAGGACTGACATTGAATTTCAGTGTTCTGTTTTCTCCCTCACAGGAGTAATAATAATTATGAGCTCTCTGGTACTGGTGTTCTATAGATAGTGCCTTCAGAGTTTGCATGTTTTTGCATCTGAATATTCTTTACTCAGCTATTTCAAAAAATAAAGTATTTAACAGAATAAATTAATCTTAGTTCAGTAATACCAGTCAGTACGACATGGATGTAATCAACATTGCCTGTCTCACTCTTCCCTTCCCTCCCTTTCCAAAAAGGAGCAATATGTTGCAACCAGCCTGATCATAACTTACTCAGCTCTGACCAATTAGGAGAATAAGAATCTATCTTGCCTGCCAATACCTGAGTATTGCAATAGAACTATATTGCCACAGCGCTATTAATCTTTGTTGAACAATCCAGTGTGTGAACCTCATGCTCTATGTTGCTATCCTGCTGGAATTTCAGTTGAGAAAATGAAATGGACGCGGTAATTTAACAGGAAACTGAAATGTCTGAGAAATGCTGAAAACTCTCTACTTAGTCATGCCTGACTTTGCAATGAAGCAGTGGCAGGTTTCAAAGAAAAAGGGGTTCTTCCTCTATTAAAATGAAAATAAACACTGCTTTCCCCTAGAGCTCCCTGTCTAGTTATGGAATAACTTCAGACAAAAGCTCCATATTGTCATTTTTGACATTTCATCCTTATTATATGCTTAGTTTTTCCATAAATTATAATGCTCTTCAATTATGATTAGATGTGTGCAGTGGTAAATCAGGTGTTATTAATCAAAATTGCTTTAAACAGGTATCAGTGCAATATGCAAAAGGGCACGATAAAGAGAATATCTGCAGTGTAAAAGGCTCCCTTTAACAGGATGCCATTTAAAACAAGATGTTAAGAAAGGTAGTGTGGGTGTGTTTATTAAGTGCTTTAGCAGAAACTGAGTTCATAATGATGTGAGCTCTGACGAGCTGGTTTTAAGGTCGAAAAAACCGGAATAAGCCAAACTGACAATTGCACAGTTTTATGTTGCTCTTTTAAACTGTGATATGAGAGAGAAATGGAAGAGAAGAATGAAGAGAAGAAAGAAAAGAGTTGGGAGGGAAGATGAGTGGGAAAGAAAGAGAACTAATTAACCCAACAAAAACATACTGGATATTTGAGATTCTCAGCTGTGCCATTCCAGATACTGGGCTGCATGGACACAAATTTCTGTTTATCTATGTTATAGTCAAATGGCAGCCCCTAGGAAATCTTGATTATTTCTTTGGAAAGAAGCCTTTGAATTGATCTATATGGGTTCGCTGGCAGAGAACTAATTTAAACCCTGTCTCTGTGGCTCTGTTATACTTATCTTTGTGTTCGTTGATGTAGTGGCTTATTTTACAACTTGTACATGGGGAGCAATCAAGACATTTCTTTGTTGACATGCAGTTTAACCTGTGAGTTCGAGTTCAGTCATTCTGCTGGGTGTGTACATGAAAATCCTGTTTATGAGATAAAGCAGAGAGATTGGCATCTTTGAGATTGTCTATCTGAGGATTTAGCACACATAACTTATCAAACAATAGGTCCCAATCTCAAGCTGTAGTGTCTTCTCAAAGTGTGTACCTAAGAAGTCCAAATCCAAAAGTCTTTAGCTAAGATTTCCAAGCTTAACAAGTAATAAATGACGAAAAGTTCTGTTCTGTGGGTTTTGTTTCATGTAAAATAACCAAGGTCAACAGTTGTTTATTTGCTTAAATACCTTCACAAGGAAATTAAGAGCTAAACAGAAAATGGTTAGAATTTTATACAGGCCAGCAAACCGGTATGTTTCTTACAATATTGTATAATATATACATAAAAACATATCTTAAATTAATGTATTTACAGAAATTCCCATAAGAGAAAACTATTGTGTGTGTGCTTGATTTTACTCATATGGAAGTGTAGTACTTCTATTCATCAGAATAAATAGCATTTTCCTCCCAACCTCCCACAAACTGGAACCTGGTGGTTGTCAAAAACTTTTAATGAAATTCAGTCCTGGACTCAGGATCAGTCCTGAGCCTATGCAATCCCTCCAGCAGCTTTTAAGTGAAGGATTTGACCTATACTCTTAACTCCCTTACCAGAACAGAGCTGAGTGCCAAATCACCCTGCAGATTTGGAAAGGCTTCCCACTGAAAGAGGAGGTAGCTGATTAGTGGGAAAGAAAAATATCCTTGAGTACAGAGACTGTCAGTTGCCAAGAAAACTTAATCCACTACACTGTCAGTAGTAACAATACTGGAATGAATCTTCTAAGACTATGGCTTCATGGCTTGAAAATTTGCTTTCAGGCAACCAGAGAACTTAAGTAATGTGTCCTTTTTTAAATTTTGCATGGGCAGAATGGGTTCAGCTGTCAGATACTAAGAGGCACCTTAAATATTTCCTCTTCTCTTCTCTTACTAGAAAATACTCTAATACAAAGTAGTTTATCTTCACTTTTGTATTCATCCTGTAACAGATCAAATTTGTGCAGAAAGTTATTTGTTTTCATTATGAACAAAATTTTAATCACAGACTTGGATGCTTTTCTGTGGTTACGTGTACTCATCTTAGTCTATGTAAACACATCACGCAGGTTTAAGCTGAGATATTTTAAAGCTTTTCACTACAGGCCTCCTATCTTCTTGGAAGACCAATAAACTTCTGCTCTCTGAGTTGTGAATGAGGTATTGATTCTAAGGGTATCGAAACCTCCAGGGTGCTTCGTAAATCAGAAAAAACTTACATCTTACATGAGCCAACAAAGTTTTTATGGCAAGAAGATCTCAGAAGTTACTCACTTTCTATGAGAGATATTCTAAAAAAATAAGATCAATGGCAATCTTACTAGAAAACCTTAGGACTGTGGGTAAAATTATGGTTCACTGTCACCATCAGAGCCAGGAATTGACTGGTGACAGGCTTGATGCCTACCTTCACAGACTCAACTCCACAGCTTTGATTTAATCTACAGTTTGGATTTACCATAGTTTATTATAATCCCCAGTGACCTCCTTAGTAGTGTCTAATATAATTATGATCTATTTATTTGTGACCATCATTACTGGTGATTAATTTATGCTTTATTTAAAATATTACCTGAATTCTCTCAAACTGGTACACAAGTACCATAGGAAGTCAGCTCACAAGGTACCTGAATGTCAAAGCTCAGATGTGTAAGGTTTGGAGTGACATGTTTCATTAAATATCATTTCAGGTCTGCACAACTTGATTATTTAGCATAGCTGTCTTACTTTGTTCTTTTAACCATACCTTTGTGCTGCTTTGAGGCTAACTGGGATATTTTAATAAAACATTAGATTATAGGCTGTGAAAAGAAAACAATGGTGTTGTCTGCTTCACTTATAGGCTTGTTGGGATGTATGAAAAAAAGGACACAAACATAGATAACATCTTCTGACCTTCTGCTTTGTAACCCAAATAATCATTCTGCTTCTAACCTCCCTTGCTGATCCTTCAAACTCAACTTGTAAGTAAGGCAGATGCTGGGATAAGGTAGAGGTGGAAAGGAAAGAAGGTGGAAGGGTGGTTAGGAGCCCCTCCTGGGGACTCTGATTTCTGGGAGGTGTACTGTGTTTCTGCATTACCTTTAACTTGTATATTTCTAAAAATATTCATGTATGTTGTGTATATACATCTGCTTGTAAATTGTGCTAAGCTGTACACATATAGCTTCCTTCCTTAACTTCCATCTGGCTGAGTCTACTCTGGGTGATTTCCTTGTGTGTGGGGGGCAGGTAACTCCCAAACCATCACAACTTTAAATTCCAGCTAAAACTGAATGTTAATTGGGATGCTGGTATTTTCCATGCCATCAGACAAATGAATGTTTAGGAGGATGTAGAGCTGCCTCAAGTCACCAGAATCTAAATTAACCAATGTCTTACAATACCAAAGTGATGAATACAAATATATTTTCAGAGAAGGCTAGAAGTTACTGTTCTAGGCAATGGGAAGTCATCTGGCCATTGAGAAAGCATGAAAGCCTGTGAAGTATGTCAACTTTTGCTTCAAGTACATAACTAAACCTAGAATACAAATATCTTCCTCAACTTGAAGTTTATTACTCTTGTTGGATAACCATTTTCAGCACAACATTTACTTCAGTTATTAAACAGCTGAAAATAACAAATAGTTGTTTTCTGTCTGGTTGCATTCCTAGCTTAGGCTTCATGGTCCTACCTAATAGGTGATACACAATGTTACATTAATTTATCACTAGAAATACTTCCTGATTAATTGGATTTGAGAGACTGATCTAATCTTGAACCAGGCTAATGGTTCATTGCTATTAGGGGCTAGAGGCAGATGTGGACTCTGTGCACCTGACCTTAGAAAGTACATGAGTACTTTAGGACTCTTTCAAGGCAGTAGAAGAGGCAGACTGTCAACAGGAAGGAAGCATCATGGATATGGGGTTGTGTGCACGAATGTCATTAATATATGTGTGTCTCTCTTTATCTGTATAGATACATAGCCTTCTGTTCTCATTCGTTCTCAATACTGACTTTGATTTAAAGTCTTCTCTGAAATTATTCACATTCACCACAAACATGTCAACTGCAAAGTTAAAATAATCCAGACAAGAAAGAAGAATGTACGAAGTGGCTGATATATCCAGTTAAACCTTCTCTGTGGAGATATGAGATGCTCAAAGTGTAATGCTGCTAATCAGTCCACAGGGTAGAACTTAGTTGTATGAAATATTATTTTAATAAATGAATCCAGCTAGGGAACACTTGATATACTGAGATTTTTTTCCCTTTTCTTTTTATTCTTTCATTCTCTTGTCAACAGGAAATAAGGTTGAAAAACATCATTCTTATTTAATACTCACACATTCCTTACTGGGCTGAAAATAACAGCTATTATATATTTTTTTTCTATGAACTTAATTTTCCTATGAGTTGTTGCTACCCTTTTCTGTTGCCCTGCAACTTATAATTTCCATAGGAAAATGTGAAGCTTCACAGTTTTCTCATGTTCATTTCAAGCTAGGCATGTCCTATCATTGCAGTCTCTGTGAAGAATCTCTTAAAGATCTCAGATAATTTCTTAAGACTTCATTAGTCTTTGGTTGGTGTGTGCGGTGTAGATAAGTGCATACAGAACTGCTGCTGTGAAGAATGAGTGATACTTGTGCCATGGGCTTGCAATTACCGGTTAGATAGTGTGGAGAGGATGAAACAATTTCTGTATTGCAGGAAAACTAGACTTTGAGAAATTATTTATTTTGGTTCTTCAAGAAAATCAATTCTTTCAGCACACACACACACACACACACACAAAATCTGAAAGATTGAAATACATATTAAAAAAAAAAGAATAATTGTGGATTTTCCTTTTACTAAAACAAACAAACAAAAAATCATGGAATATTTGTATTATCTTTAAACAGCCACCATATAGTATCATAGAATCAGTCAGGGTTGGAAGGAACCACTAGGATCATCAACCCTTTGCTGCATATCTACACAGCTGGTCAAAGTACCTCTGAAGTCAGGGTTGTTAATTGAGTCAACAATTACTATCGTAAATGATAGAATCACAGAATTGTCAGGGCTGGAAGGGACCTCAAGGATCATTTAGCTCGATGCTCCCCTGCCATGATGAGGGACACCTCACACTAGATCAGGTTGCTCAGAGCCTCATCCAGTCTGACCTTAAACACCTCCAGGGATGGGGCATCCACCACCTCCTTGGGCAATCCATTCCAGGGTCTCACCACCCTCATGGTGAAGAACTTCTTCCCAACATCCAATCTGAATCTACCTATTTCTAGTTTTGTTCCTTTTCCCCATGTCCTGTCACTACTTGACACCCTAAAAAGTCCCTCAACAGCTTTTCTGTAGGCCTCTTTAAGATACTGAAAGGCCACAATAAGATCACCTCAGAGCCTTCTCCTCTCCAGACTGAACAGTTCAACTCCCTCAGTCTCTCCTCATAGGAGAGGTGCTCCAGTCTTCTGATAACCCTTGTGGTCCTCCTCTGGACACATTCCAGACTGTTCCATTCTGGATATCCCCAGACTCCCACAAATTTATGGCAAATGCCCCAAATCAAGATATGGCTATGGGTACACATGGAGCTGAGAACATACATCTCCTGAGAACAGTTTTAAGACACCAGTCTGGGATTCCTGACTTGACTGTCTGCCAGAGTCTGAAGTTCTAGAGGTGTGCATACAAACTCAAACTCTCTGAAAATATGCACACAAAGCTGAGGGCTGCCATTTGCTGAGCACCTCCAGTTGCTTGGTGAACAGAGCTGAATGTATTCCTTATGATGTGAAAGCTGCAGTTCTCCTATTAAAGGAAAACCTTTAAGTCACAAAGTCCTGGAGCAAATCTTCTTGTAGAAATGCTGGACTGTAAGTGATTAAGCTTTTGAGTGCTCTCTAGTTAATTAGGTTGGAGCTAATTTTTCAACCTCCAAGCCACTAAGGGGCCTTCACAGGAACACACCAAAGAAAACCTGAAGTAGCCTGAAATTGCCTTAGTATGGACTTCAGTTCAAAATAAGCATAATAACCATTAACTATCAGGACAAATACCTTGATATATAAATTCCTAGAATCATTGTTATTGATGGAGTTTATCAAAACCAAGGAGAAACAAATTAATCTCAGTTGAAATTATTGTTATAAACACAAAATGTAGGTAGATAACTAAAACTGTTTCCAGAGTTACAACCTTTGGATACCTTGTTCATTTCCATCTCCTCCAAAGTTTCTTCTTTTATTGTTCATTTTGTTTTTTAAACCTTGTATCTTCTTACAAGCTTAAACTTTGATGTTTTCCTTTTACATTGTTTTCAGAATTCAGACAATAATGTTCTCTGATAAAAAAAATATAATCAGTATTAGTGAAAATTCACAAGGCAAAATGACAGACAGCTAATTTTATGAGTAGGAGAATCTTCTTTCTCAGAAGTATTGGTAAATGAATAAACTGAAGATGCTGTGTGGAATAGCAGTAATTAAAAAAAAAATTTTAGGGCAAGATAAAAATGTGATCAATAGCCATGAACATGTGTAAAATCAGAAGCAAAAATCCCAGACCTAAATTAGTTTGTTCTGTTGTAATATTACTTTAAGGTTTCAGACTGACATTCTCTCCAAATTTTTTGACTTCTTTTTTCATGATCTTTGTCCTTCAGTCATCAAATTTTTACTTTTATTTCCTTTGTTAATAATTTCCATGCTTCTTTCTTTGTACATTAAATCCTATCTTCACATCTTTTAGCCTGTTTTTTTTTTTTTTCTAGATCTGTTTTTGCTACTCACATTTACTGTCCTCCCCATTTTGTCCACGTTACTCAGCATATTTTATTTATACAAAGGTTCTTTTGTCTTCTATACCAATTTTGCACATAATGAGAAGCTACAGTTGAAGATTTGTGTCAATTGTAAATTGTAAATAATTATTTTTCCCAGAGAATTTGGGAGAGTCCAAGGGATGTACATCCCTAAAGGGATTGAATGAAATGTAAGAGATAAATCTATCCCATTTCATTGACCTGTTATTTTTCTATATAGTTGGGAGCTCAGAATGTTCCTTCTCCACTGCTCTCTGGCTTGCTTGTGTATCCCACTGTCTCTCACTCTGGCCTTGCCTGCTATGTGCCAATCATTGTTTGGGCTCCTGGTAGAAAGAGAGACAAAATATTGCGGCAACCTGGGCTGCGTACAGGGGGATGCCTGAGCTTTATCCTTTCTCCTGGAGCTATTGTCTGGTTGTATATACCTATATATCGACATATATCCATATCTCTCTCTCTCACTCTCTCTCTCCCTCTCTCTCTCTCTCTCTATATATATATATATATATACATACACACATATATGTATGTGTGTGGGTTTTTTTTTTAATTACTTTTTATATTTAGCCTACTTTTGTAAATAATAATTTCATTTTTACTTCCCAATTCTGAGCATTGTTGTAATTTACCTTTGCAGTGTAAATCCCAATTGCTTAAGTGGTGTAAACCCACCACATATAGCTTGTGTTGGGGTCTGGATGATTTCAGAAGAAAACTGAACAGTATGTGTGATGGGAAAGTTGGCTGTTCTGATACAGACTACTGTTAGTTCTTTGTTCTAAGCCTACCCTGCATCTGTGCAGATGTAACACAAGGCCAGCAGATCAGTCTACTATGTTTGACCTCACTGTTCCAAGGTTATATGCAGGGATGTGCCCAGCTTAATTGGTTTTCTCCTTGGTTACCACTAGCTCCCCTCTTAGGTTCCCACGAAGAAGGATACATCTTTGAGAGAGTCTTACTCGGATAACAGAGTGCTTACGTAGATGATATGAGCACTAAATCAGCCAATCAGCATAACTAACCACACATAATAGTGACATATACTTGAGAGCTGTAACCCTATAAAAGAGTTGTAACTTCACAATAAATCGAATTGTATCTGCATCATATTGATGTGTTGTGTACTTTTCCGTCTCACCACGGGTGGACTGCGGTATCTGGTGACCCCGACGTGATACACGAAAGGGTAGAGTGGAGCCGAAAAAGACGAGGATCCTGCAGCCAGCGAGCGTAGCTGGGTGCCTGAAGAAAGGCGGATTTCGTGGCCACGGCTGACCGATGAGTCAGGATAGCAGGATGGGAATTGCTGCATCAGCAACAGAGAAGGCTGCTATAGACAGCCTGTTATGTGTAGCACAAGAAATTGAGACTGTGCTATCAAAGACAGACTTAACTGAATTGTTCCTATGGTGTAGATGAAGAGAGCTTATCAAAAACCCCTCCCAAGTCTATGACCTACAGGCATGGGTGAAGGTGGGAAAGGAACTGTGGGATGGTGTGCAGACAGGTTATAAAGAAACCCGAGAACTTGCAAAGGTATACAGATCAGTGCATCTCATGATAGAACAACTGCACGGGGAGGCAAAAGTTGTGGCGGCATTGCAAAAGGCTGTGACTGACAAACCTGAGCGAGGAAATCCTTCAGGAGACTCAGAATGGACAGTAATGACATGTTCGGGATCGCTGTATGAGGACACACCCAATGTGGAAGAGCAGGGACCTGCTGCATGTCCAGTGTCGTTGGTGGAGCATGGTTGGACGCGGAAATTGTGGTAGGACATGGACTATAGCTGCACCACAGAAAAAGAGGTAACTCTCTTACTACTACAGTGTTTTTGAAAAAAGCGGAAAGTAATTGGAAGAAACTCTGTGTTAAAAGGAGCAAAGGAAAAGGGACATATACAGAATACACCTTTATGTTTTAGCCCACAAGAATGGAGAGACCTCCTTTAGGAGAGAATCCTGACTGTAAATAAACAAGGCAGTAAAAGAATTAAGGAAACTTGGACTGGTCTGCCAAGATGTTATCAACACTTTAAACGAAATGCAAGCAGAACAGCGCGTTGCCATAGTTTCAACCCTAATCGCTACAGCATTGAGAGAACAGATCGTAAATTTCAAAGGGGCCCAGGACCCACAAACAACTGTGGATAGACCAACGAAGTTCTCAAAGGCGACAACGGCAGAAGCTCTGCAGCAGCAAGCGGCGCGACCCGCGATCGCGACTGGTAATCAACAGGTCGAGAGCGGGAGATCAGCCCTGGGACGCCGAGAGTGAAAGCACAGGATCTTAGCGGACAGTAGCGAGTTGCCTTGGATGAATAGGTGCGCGGAGGACGGGTCGTGGGGTGCGGAGCAGTGCGCGACCCAGCCCGCCGGCCTGCGACTCCCCTCCCCCTCTTTTGGATGGCGGCGATTCTCAGCGAGCGCAGACGCAGAGCCCGCAGCTCGGATCGCGTTACCGAGCTCACAGGACTGAAAAGTTGGGAGGCTGTGTTTGTTAAGTTTTATGAAAAGTTGATTCTTTGGCATTTTTTGCAGATTTTTCCTTCTGTACACCCCGTACAGCAGATGTTTGTCTTAAAGTGGTAGTGTCAAATTTTCACTCCAGGGTTTTAAAGGGGAATACATGGTACAAGTGGTGTCAATAGTAATGGGTGATATTAATGGGGGTGTGGGAACAATAGGGATAAATAATGGGAGATTATAATAAGGTTTAAGTAATTAGAATAAACTATGTTAAGTAGTTGGTAATTGTAATAGAATTTGATAGAGTGGTTGATAATTCCAATGAAACCTTATACTGGAAATAGGTTTGAAGCACTGTTAATAGGATAAGTTGTTTGTAAGTTTGTAAGTTTATAGGGTTTGCACTTCTCTTTTCAATTGACTGATTTAAGTTTTTTTTTATTGTTTTTTTTTCTATATGCCGGCACAATTTTCAATGGAACTCCATGCAATTTCACATCTGGTCTTTTTGGTTTTTTGATTTTTTTTCTGTATGCTAGCATTTCCAAAGAGCGCTCTGTTCTGTATAATTTGTTTTACTTATTTGATGTTCCTTTTCTTCACATAGTCTTTTGGTTTATAGATTTCTAGCATAAGTATAGCTAAGGTTAATGGTTTAGAACAGGGATGTTACAGGATTTTAGTACCTTAGACTGGCAAAGTTAATATGGCAAATGATTACTGGGTTCGGTTTTCACACACACAGATTTTTACCTGCAGCATGCAGACTACTGTTAGTTCTTTGTTCTAAGCCTACCCTGCATCTGTGCAGATGTAACACAAGGCCAGCAGATCAGTCTACTATGTTTGATCTCACTGTTCCAAGATTATATGCAGGGATATGCCCAGCTTAATTGGTTTTCTCCTTGGTTACCACTAGCTCCCCTCTTAGGTTCCCACAAAGGTGGATACATCTTTGAGAGAGTCTTACTCGGATAACAGAGTGCTTACGTAGATGATATGAGCACTAAATCAGCCGATCAACATAACTAACCACACATAATAGTGACATATACTTGAGAGCTGTAACCCTATAAAAGAGTTGTAACTTTACAATAAATCGAATTGTATCTGCATCATATTGATGTGTTGTACTTTTCCGTCTCACCACGGGTGAACTGCGGCAAGCTTGTCCTCCTTCACTGTAGCCATCAGGGTATTTACTTAAATAAAAGACAGAAGCCAAGGAAAATGCAGCAGTACCAGCCTCTTGTAAAAGATGTGCAATTATGTTACTGGGCACCATTTCAGAGGTCCGTGCCAAAGAATTTTACCCTTCAGGTTTCTTCTTCTAATTTCAGGAAGCATTTTTCCTGAGTCTGCAACAAGGCTAACATCCATAATGCAGATCCTCCTGCTCAGCTTTGCTTTGCAGAGCTAACGTGGTAAGACACAGCCTAATGTGACTATAATGAATCATTTCTTAAAAAAGACACATTATATGTTATGGAGGTTTTCTTTTGTAATCTAGTTCTCTGCGCATGGAGTAACTAGAGATCCTGGTGCAAGAGAGGACAGAAAACTTTTGAACATGGCTTTGCTGCTACAGAACTATCTGTCTGCTCTCAAGAGAAAATAGTTTAACTCATTCACCATAAATGTCAAGATTTATTTGTGGGCAGAGTTAATTGCTCACAGTATTAGTTAAAAATAAGGTGTAAAATAACCATTTTGTGACATCTCTAGAAATCCAAATTCAAGAATGATGAGATGTAGGTGTGTGTAATTTTTATTTTCAAGGATCATTTCTCAGTGGTATATTACACCACTTACCGTATGTGACGGTTTGGGAGTTCCCCACCCCCCCACACTTTGTAAAATGACCCAGACTAGCACTCAGTCGGCTGGAAGTTAAATGATGAAGCTATATTTAGAGCTTTGCACAATGTACAAGAAATATATACACTATATACAGAATATTTACAGAAATATACAAGTAAAAGGTAATACAGAAACACAACACCCCTCCCAGAAATCAGAGACCCCAGGAGGGGCTCCCAAGCACCCTTCCACCTTCTCCCCACCCCTGTACCTTACCCCAAGGTTTGCCTTACGCGCAAGGTAAATTAGGAGGATCAGCCAAGGGGGTTAGAAGAAAAGTGATTAGTGAGGATTAATCAGCGGAGGAGCCAGAGCCCAGAAACTGCTAGATCGCCACAGAAGCTCCTGTTCTGGCAAGAGCCAGAGAGAGACTGACTTATCTATTGTTT
>VWZE01002952.1:0-11249 GCA_013396675.1 Eubucco bourcierii
GAAGGAGCCACACGAGACAACAAGACCAAGACAATACTGAATCAAGACTTCTTGGTCTACAACCCCTTGATCCCAGAGCTCAGCTGCGACCAGCACCCTGCTACTCCTCTCCAGGAGGAGCCCATCTCTGGATCCATCTTGCCAGACACAGAAGTGGTAGCTGACAAAATGCACGTGGAGAGCAGGTCTCCTGAACCAGCGGGACTCATAGAGGCCCTGCCATTGGCCTCAATCCTGGACAAAGCTCATGAAGAGCCTCTTGAGTGTCAGGCTCCTGCCTCACTCAGCCCCACAGCCAGCCAGGACATTTTGCTTGAAACAGACACATTTATTGTGACTGGCAGGGTGAGCTTGGCTCTGCTTGACCAGATCACAAATCAACATAAAGAAGAAGACCCAGACCAAAGTCAGGATGAACCTCGGGCTGCCAAAGCACTGGCAGCCCTAGAGGACTCCGAGCCCCAGTGTCTCTTGGCTGAGGAGACACATGCAGCTCCTCCTGCTCTTGCTCCACAAGAACAAGGCAAAGACGCTTCTAAGTCACCTGAGCCTGCTGAGCAGGTCGGCACACTGCAGGAGGACTGCCCAAATCCTTTGCCTTGCAGCCCCACAGACAGCCAGGATGGCTTCCTGGACTCAAATCAGTTCATTGTGGGGGGCATCGTGGGCCAGGCTCTGCCCATCACCCAGCAATCCCCATGCAGCCCCACAGACAGCCAGGATGGCTTCCTGGACTCAAATCAGTTCCTTGTGGGGGGCATCGTGCACCAGGCTGTGCTCACCATCCAGCAGGACCTCGACCAAAATAGCAACGGTGCACCAGAGAAGACACCACCAACAGCCCCTCAGTCCATTGACTCCTTACTGGCTGAGGTGGCTCCTTCCTGTGCTCCCATGGCTCCAGCGGACACTGGCATGGCCCAGCTGGTCCCAGCCAAGCAGCGACGGCCCTCCATGTTCAGGAGGACTGTGAGGGCTCTGAGACGTGCATTCTGTGCTTTCTCCTGCATGAAGGCACAGAGAGACGACTCAGACCTGCTGGCAAACTCAGAACAGGTCCCCAGAGATGCCACCACCTGATCCTCTGAACCCTCATCAAGCAGAGGCAGTCAGTGCTCAGGGTGGAGCACTGAGATGTGGTGGGATGCATCTTATGATTGGAACATAGGGATAGACAGTTACTACAGGGTTAACCCCGTTGGGTGGGGGGAGTGGTCAGAACCACTGTTCTGACTCCCAGTGGTTGGGAGAGGGGAAGGCATCGTACTGGTATTGTATTGTTTTCTGTTATATGCATTTTGATTCCCCTGGGAAGCTAAACTCAGACATGTATAAAGTGTCGCAATTTTTGACTGAAACACGTGACAAGTGGTGTTCCTAATGGGTGTGTATTGGAGCAGTTTTCACGGTCCAGTGGTGGGTAATCTGGCAGAAGTCAAATCCCGTGGCGTTCCCGCTGGTGCCGGGTGCGCCTTCGCCTGACTCCTGATTCACGCCCAACTGGACCTTTAATGTGACTAACTTTACACATCCTCGCTAACAGAATTAAGGCTCGGAACGGAGACAAGTGCCTGGAAAGCCTGATTTGACAGGCTGCAAATGACTGCCGCGGTTGTCGAGCAGTGATGACGCACAGAGAAGGCGGGGCGTGCGGGGCTGCTGCTCTCTGTGCCTCTCGGCGGGAGCTTGCCGGCGTCAGGTGCACGCCAGGGCAGGAGGGCACCGTGGGCGGGTACGGGAAGTCAGCGGATCCTCACGGTAGGCAGGTATGGCACGGCAGGTAGCAATCCCCCCTCTCCCAGCGGACAGTTCTCAAGCAGGTCGCTAAGCAGGTGTCAAGCGATACCCACCCACCCCCCCAGGCAGTCTCTAACCCTTTTTAGTCTCTCAAGCAGCCCTCTCGGCAGTTTTCTGTAGTTCCACACCTTGCCGTCGCACAGTTGCCATCTGCCCTGAGTGGCCAGCGGAGTGCGCGCCTAAAGCCATCACCAGGGCTTCAAAACCTGCCTTTTCCTCCAGATGTTTCTGTCGCCGTCGCCGCCGGGGTGTCCCCAGGGTCCTAGGTCCCACCGGGGGGTCTCGCGACTTCCGCGCCCTTCCTTTGACCCCCAAGGGGCCAAGTGCCAAACTCCCAAATGATTATCACCCTGTACCAAACAATTGTCGCTATGATTCCCAGACGATGTTGAGTCCCTTACAGCACTGTTGTTTGGTATCTTCATTAATGATGTATACAGATTGAGTGCACCGTGAGTCTTTCCTGATGATACCAAGCTGACTGAATACTGGGATGCCATCCAGAGGGACCTGGACAGGAGGACAGGTGGCCTGAGGAGTATCTCATGAGGTGCAATAAGGGAAAGCGCAAAGCTCTGCACCTTGTTCGTTGCAATCCTCAGTATCAGTCCAGGCTGGGGGATGAAGAAAGTGAGAGCAGTCCTGCAGGAAAAGACTTGGGACTACTGGACATGAGCCAGCAATGTGCACTTGCAGCCCAGAAGGTCAATGGCATCCTGGGTAATGTAAAAAGAAGTGTGGCCAGCAGATCAAGAGAGGTGATTCTGGATTCTGCCACTCTGCTTTGCTCTGGTGAGACCTCACCTGAGTACTACGTCCAGCTCTGGGGCCCCCAACACAAGACAGATATGGGCCTGCTGAAGCACGTGCAGAAGGGGGCCACAAAGATGATCAGAGGGCTGGATCAGTTCTTCTGTGAAGGCAGGCTGAAAGAATTTGGGCTGTTCAGCCTGAAAAAGAGAAGGGTCTAGGGAGCCCTTATAGCTGTGTTTCAATATTTGAAGTCTGGGGAAGAACTGTTAGAAAGGGCTTGCAGCAACAGGGTGAGGGACAATAGTTTTAAGCTGGAGCAGGGTAGATTTTGGTTATACATAGAGAGGAAGTTCTTTACAATGAGAATGGTAAAATACTGGAACAGGTTGCTCAGGGATGTGGTGGAGGCCCCATCTCTGGAGACAGTCAAGATCAAACTTGATGTGGCCCTGGGCAGCATGAGCTAGTTGGAGGTGTCCCTGCTCACTGCAGGGAAGGTTGGGCAATATGACCTTTTGAAGGTGCCTTCCAACCTGATGCAATTTGTGGACCTTTGATGTTGTATTAGCCAGAGTTAATGACTTAAACTGAATGTGGAATCCACAGGAATAAAGAGAAAGCAGGACTTTTTTTTTTTTTCTTTTTTTTTTTTTCCCCAGGCCCCTTTTTAAAATGCTGAAAAACAGATTGTTCAAACAAGTCTTATTTTGCCAGGTCTAGTTCAAAAGAGGGAGTGAAATGAATGTAAGGCTGAGATTGAGCTTTTGTATAAGGACAACAGAACCTAGCACTCTAGTCAAGTTTCCATACTGTAACTATCTAGTGTTGCTGATGTTGTCCTGAAGGGTCTGGGGCACTGGATCCACAGAATACCCCTCCTAAACCAGCATCTGGTGAGTTTATCAGAATAGTTGCAAACATGAGTAGCCAAGATGTTCACTAACTACAGTGGGAACTATACAGGTGAATCCAGCTCACATACAAGAACTGACACAGACAATCAACCAAACATAGACAATAAATTCAATTCTAGGAGGTGGATTTAGTTGCCTGAGCATTGACATCTAGTGTCAGGTCTGACTCCTAGAGCCACTGAAACATTTCAAAGCTGAAGAGTGTGTGGTACAAAAGGTATATATGCATCTGTAGAAGCAACTGAGTCCAGTCTGGATATGATAGAACATTTAGAATTACATTAGGTGTTTACAGTTAAACATCTAAATCATATCTTAAGTTGGCAAATAAAGGTTAAGGATCAAAATATTTCAAAGTGGTTTAGATTTAGGACTTGACTGAGTTGCACAAGCATAAGCGTATGGTGTAGCTCACCATGCCAGTCTTCAGTTGACTGGACTTCAGTAAGCCCTGGCATAATTTCACTGAAGCGACACAAATGGTGTGGCTTTGAGTGCAGATGATGCTATCTCAGTTGAAAAAAGTCATGATGACCAGAGGCTTGATGAATTGCCTGTCTTTGATTCAGTTGTAACAGATGGTCTTTTAAACTTTATATTATTTTATTTTTCAGCTGGCATAAAAAACCCAAACAATTAATTTTAGCAATCCTATTTTTAGAAATGAAGAAGAAACCCAAAGCCTTTAAGAAGCTCTCTAAATACTGTCAAACCAGACCAAAATGTTAGGACTGAAATCCCACAGTCAAATTTCCTCTCTACGATTTAGTTTTGGGTGGTTTTGGGTTTGTTTTTTTGGTTTTGTGTTTGTTTTTTAATTCGCTACTCAGGTATGGGGTTTGAGGTGTTTTGGTGGATAATAATATTCTTTTGAATGGAACGTTCTTTTCTTCTAGATTTTGTATTCACCACCTCTGAGAAGGCCCAAGGGAATCTGCAAAGAAACAAAAAACCTGATCGTAAGATGATGAACTTGAATAGTCTTTTTTTTTCCCCCTCAACAGACAGCAAGCCAATGTCACAGGACCCTGATGCTCTTCACTACCACAAAAAACTGGAAATAGTCTTCCACTACTTTTTGAAAGTTATGGTAATCCCATATTAATATCCTTGTTCTTTGTTTGTGGTGTTACTTTAAAATGAGTTTTATGCAAAGGAATCTCCTTAAGGACTCCTAACTGAAATTTGACAGCAAATATGTAGGTCTTGTTTTTTTCACCAAGAGGCTCCTCATGATTGTATGGCTCACTGTGCGCTCAGCTAATCACAACCATTTTCTCAAAGACTGCCATGTATGCATAAATGGTTTCTTTCCCCCTCATCTCATTATTTTGGTATTTTATCTGAGGAACTATGCCAGATCCTAAGAGAGATGCTGTTGGTTTTGCAGAATTCCTCTGAGCATCATCGAATGACCTTGCTGTAGTTATTCCTAGGTTCATCACACTTGGCTCAAATAGAGCTGTGTAATCTACATCTGTGTATAAATTATTCAGTGAATCTTTATTGCTTCATAAGGTTAAGGTGAGAACAGCAGTCGATATAGATTAGCTGAACATAGATTGTTCAGAAGCTGCATTAAAAACTGTACCTCAGTGGTAAACCACCACACGACTTTCACCACACAGTCTTTACACTCTATTAGCAGCTAAAGCAACAAACACAAAACTTCTCAGTAATTAACGGTATGGGGAAAAAATCGGATATGCAAAATATAATTACCTCCACTGAATTTAGCCAGATAATCAGGTTAATTGTCCTATTTTAGATACCACAGAGACGAAAAATGCAAATCGTGGCTAAAAAAAAACCCCATGGAGTGGTAACAGGAAAAAAAAGTCTTATAAGGAGTTTAATGATGTCTAACAGCCAGGTCCTGAGTTGATGTGTTTTGTGAAATTCACTGCATTCCATTGCGAGTTTTCACTTCCTCCTGAGGAAAGAGTTTATTAATATTTGTTATTGGTATAACAGTTCTTCACCTGAGCTACTTAGCAGAATTGAATTTGGAAGCCAGACTTTAGTTGTCCAGATTAAACCAGTACAATGACTGGTAAGCTATAGACCTTAGATAAAAAAAATAAGTAAAAAGACTCATTCAGCCCCACTGTCACCACTGGGCTGACAAACCAAACATACACACAAAAGAAAGTTGTGGGAAAAATATTCAGTCTTCCTCTGGGCTTGTCTGTATGCCATCAGTTGCTGAATGGTGTACACATGGCAAGATTTAAGTGGGCTCTAAAGGTTAAAAATAATCATACCATTGTTCAGGCTGGAGAAGACCTTTATGGTCATTAAGTCCAACCACTAGCCAAACACCACTGAAGTGTGTTTCTTAACACCACATCTGCACGGCTTCTAAACCCCTGCAGGGCTGGGGGCTCCACCACTATGCTGGACAGCCTGTTATTTAGAGGGCTTATTAACTGTTTTTAAAAACTTGGTATGTACCTTCTTACAAACCTCTGCTTGTTACACAACTTGGCCTCTGCTCAGCATCAGGATGTATTGCATTATATCTTCTTTGGCCCAGAAACCACAATTTCCAGAAGACTGGAAATTCAGGGATTGGATACTACTGCGTGCAGTTCTGGAGCCCTCAGCACAGGAAGGACATGGAAGTGTTGGAGCGGATCCAGAGGAGGCCATGAAGATGATCAGAAGGCTGCAGCAGCTCTGCTATAAGGACAGGCTGAGAGAGTTGGGGCTTTGCAGCTTGGAGAAGGAGAAGGCTTCAAGGAGACCTTAGAGTAGCCTTCCAGTATCTGAAGGGGGCCTACAGGAAGGCTGGGGAGGGATTATTTACAAGGTGTTGCAATGACAGGACAAGGGGCAATGGGTTTAAACTGGCAGAGGGGAGATTTGGACTGGATGTTAGGAGGAAGTTGTTTGCAGTGAGGGTGGTGAGGCACTGGAACAGGTTGCCCAGGGAGGTTGTGGCTGCTCCCTCCGTGGAGGTGTTCAAGGTCAGGTTGGAGGAGGCCTTGAGTGACCTGTACTAGTGGGAGGTGTCCCTGCCTATGGCAGGGGGTTGGAACTAGATGATCCTTGAGGTCCCTTCCAACCTTACCATTCTATGATTCTATGACTCTATGGATACTCTGGCTATTATACAGTTGCACACTTAAAACATGCTGGTGAACAGTTATTAAGCCAGTAGCCCACATTAACAGCTACCAAACCAGTCCTTGGGACTCTGTACAAAGGAGCATCTGACAGTCTTTTGCTACCCTGGTCAGGTACTGCGATGCTGTCTATTGTCACAGTGCAGCTGTAACAGTCTTATTATTGTCTTGAGAGTAAATGTTCTTGTCTCTTCAGGTACCCTGAAGCCATTCTTCAGACAATAGTGTTTTAGATAAGAGAAAAATGAGATTATTTCAAATGTCAAAGCTTCAAGAAATGGTTTAGAGGCAGAGGAGCATGAATAAAAGATTATTAAAACATACAAAAAACTGCATAAGTAAAAATTCCTAAACTAAACAATTGACTTGTTTTTATCCCAAATGATCAATCTAACTTTAATTCCAGAGGGAAAAAAGGGCTATCAGAAATTTTATTCAGCTCTCCTAACTGAAATGCAGTCTTCAAGCAGTACCCTTATACTAGCTCCATGGAATAAATCATGATCTGAGGGCACGGCTGTCCTCATACATCCATTTATACAAATATCCAATATCTGCAGAATTCCTGATCATATTTCAGACCTCCAACAAACATATTTATTCTGCTTATAATTATCTAAATGTCTCTGAGAGGACTACAGACTGCTAGACCATATCTGTAACTGTAAATCACACAGACAAGGCTGTAACAGGTTGTAACCAAGGCACTACCTTGCAATCTTTTTAACTGTAACTTCTGTCCCTGGCATATCAACATATATCCTCCCAAGCGATCCTCAGGCATGCTCCAGAAGTTAACATGAGCAAAGAAGCATTCCCAGTAAGCAGTACAGGGACTTGATCCCATTTTGAAAGCTGAGAGACTTTCACAGTACAGAAAGAAGCTGTATTCAGCCAGTTAGAACTAGCAAATGGTCTCTGACCTATTTCAATTATTAATACAGTTTTAGCCCTGCTGTGGAGCCTCAGAAACACTGATGTCTTCTCAGTGGCCTGGACAGAGCCACTGAATGAGGAGGCAGCAGAGGTTGCTACTGCCAAGCACAGCAGTTGGCAGAGTTGTAGCTTTAGCTGTAAAAGTCACACACCTGTATGAGTCATGGTGTATCTCTTGTAGTTGAGTGGGATCAGTTTGTGTCTAGATAACTATGTACAATAAACTATACATTAAAAAGCGTGTCTCCTATCAACATACCTCCAGTGCAATCTGGTGAGTCACTGATCTGGTCAAAAGTGAAGGGTTTATTTATTGCTAGGTGGTGATTTACCACAATTCTCATTATTGTCCTAATTGTGTTATTACTGAAGTTGTCACTGATTCCTACTCACAAACCTAAAGACCAGAAGGCTCTTTAGATCATCTGATTTTGTTTACTGCAGAGCATAGTGCAGGGATTTCTCTAACTGGTTCTCCAAAAATTTATGAAGGACATTCCACTGAAGCATCCCTCATTTAGATAGTCCCATGGGACTGTTACTTGTGCTTAATTTCTCACAATTTGCTTGTAAATAGGCTATGGAAACCTCTTGGAGTTCAGATGGTGATACCTTTTTCAGTCATGAATCTCTAGGGATGGAATTTAGCTTTGTCCAAGTTAAGGTGTCAGTCTGTTGTCACCTCTGTGAGTAAATTCTCAATGCAATCAAAAAAGATCAGAGGCTCAGCATAGATGCCTGGATATAGAAGAATCTGCTGCCTGATGGGTTGGATCATACTGTAAGCTGCACTGATGGTGTTGGCTTAATCTCCACTGCCTATAGCTAGAGTTTAAACACCTGGATTGTAAATAGGCACTTGGGCTAGACACAAATCTTTCTTCAACTGGAGCTGAATATGACTCTATGGTTGCTTCAGTGGCCTAATGACAGCCTCCTGGTGCACCTTGTCACAGATGGTATCTCTACTACTAACTGTGGGACAGGAACCACAGGATCTTCTGGAGCAGCTGCTGGAGGCTAAGTGGGAAAGGTATGCTGACCAAAATATCACTAAGTGCCTTGTCTAAGCAGCTAAACCCTGCCTTAAATATGTGTCAGGTCCAATTTGTCTTCTGGTCAACTATTACAGAGGACAACATTTTTAATACTATATGTTTTCAGTCAAAGAGTTTGGCAAATGTTCTTGATCAGTGAATATTGCTCATAATGCTTTTTCTTTCTCTTTTCAGTAAATGGATGTCAGCAGAAAGCTGCTGTAGAGGTAGTGAGGATGGAGTTGTGCCTGTTTCTGCCTACAGGTTTGGTTCAGCCTGGAGCTGTGACAGTTACTATGGTGCCCAGAAATGGCTTTTAAGCTGAGATGTAGTCCTGGACCCACCTATACTACTGAGCTCATGTGTTCATATATTTTCTTGCTATGTCATATACATCATGATATACAAAGCACTAAATCCAGAACTGGAAAATAGAAATGGATTTATATAACTATAACATGTCAAACAAACTAATATTCTTTTGGTGCTTATTGTGGTCATTGTACATTTGGACCCATGCTACTCTCTGGATGCTGTGTTATATCCTGGGGACATGCCACGTTGTGATCTCTGCATTAGAGAGAGTAAAACTCTTGGTGATGGAAACATTCCTAAGTGTCCAAAAAAACCAGCATCTTAGAGGCAGTTCCTTCTAAGTAGCCCATTTATGCACCTGTGCGTGCAGACAATAAAATTAGTCGTGCTTTGGAGCCTTTTTTTCATTTTATTTTGAGATATCCCTGGCTCCTTATTTTTATATTAAACTTATATTGCAAACAACCCTTCCTTTTAAATCAACAGAAAATCTAATAATTAACATATATCTAAGGTTATAAAATATTTTAGAAATAGTTTGTGCTCCGTGCAAAGTTGCCTTATACATCCCACCAAGGAATAGTTCAATATTTGCCTTGCAGATGCCACTGAAGTCTATATTAAAAAGTAAACAAATCCCTAAATCCTGGAAGTTTCCTCAGAGAACATGCAGCATGAATTGCTGTTTGTTCTAGTGCAAAAGCATTAGAGATTGCATATTTAGTCATTTCTTGGATATAAAACATCCCTCTTCATTTCCCTCCTCCTCATTCCAGTTCTCCAGGGTTTAATTTTTTAACATAATTTGCAAAGCTTAAGGGCGTAATAAACAGTTTACAACATCATATCCTCTCCAATCCTGAGAATGGAATTCCTGACCATGCACCCAGCTTACAGGTGCTCCTTACACTAACAGGTGAAAACAGCAGGTATAACAGGTATTGCATAGGATGAAGGAAGAGAGAAAAATAGTTTAAAAAAAAAAAGACTCTTTCTTCATTTTGAGCTCACCGATTCTTAATATTTAATTTAAGGGGTGTGTGTGTGTGTGTGTGTGTGTGTGTGTGTGTATTGGTTTTTTGGGTGGGGTTTTTGTTGTTGCTACTTTTTTTTTTTTTCCAATAAAAGAGATTTCTGGCTTGGGAGTTGTCAGAAGTGACCTACTGTATAAAACAGTGGCAACAGATGTAATAAATATATAACCTCCATTTGCTGTCTCCTAAATTCTGTAAGTGAAATACTTGAGTTCATTAATACATTTCTGAGTGGGTTTTTCCTGATCTTCTTAATAATAGGCACAATCCCAAGCACAAATACAGGCTGGGTGCTGAATGGCTGCAGAGCAGCCCTGAGGAAAAGGACCTTGGAGTCTGAGTTGATGGAAAACTCAACATGAACCTGCAGCCCAGACAGCAACTGAGTGCTGGGCTGCATCAAGAGAAGCGTGGGCAGGAGGGCAAGGGAGGGGATTTGGCCCCTTTAATCTGCTCTTGTCAGACCCCATCTGGAGTAGTGTGTGCAGTTCTGGAGCTCCCAGCACAGGAAGGACATTGAAGGGTTGGAGCAAGTCCAGAGGAGGGCCGTGAAGATGATCAGAGGGCTGCAGCAGCTCTCCTATGAGGACAGGCTGAGAGAGTTGGGGCTCTGCAGCCTGGAGAAGAGAAGGCTTTCAGGAGACCTTACAGTAGCCTTCCAGTATCTGAAGGGGGCCTACAGGAAGGTTGGGAAGGGACTATTGACAAGGTGTTGCAATGACAGGACAAGGGGCAATGGGTTTAAACTGGCAGAGGGAAGATTTAAACGGGATGTCAGGAGAAAGTTCTTTACAGTGAGGGTGGTGAGACACTGGCACAGGTTGCCCAGGAAGGTTGTGGCTTCTCCCTCCCTGGTGGTGTTCAAGGCCAGGTTGAACGAAGCCTCGAGTGAGCTGTACTAGTGGGAGGTGTCCCTGCCTATGGCAGGGGGTTGGAACTAAATGATCCTTGAGGTCCCTTCCAACCTTACCATTCTATGATTCTATACATCCCTTTTCTACATTTTTCAGAGATGACAAATGAACGGGAAGGAAAAAACAGAAGGAAAAAAACCTTCCAAAAAAGCAAACAACGAATCAACTTTTCAGAAAACAACAGTCACAGCCACCCGACTTTTCGAGTTCTGCGGTGCGATCTGAGACGCGCGGGGGGGGGTAGCTGGTGGGGGCGCTGCGGGCGGTGCGCGCCGCGGTTGTGCTCGCTGAGATTCGCTGCGAGTCCAGGCCGAGCGACGTCCGTCCGCGATGACGGCGAACGACCTGTCAGATCTCCTTCGCCATTTTCCCAAGTAGAGGATGATAACGGTGCCGACGTGTCTCTTTCGTCCGCCATGGT
>VWZE01002952.1:11347-47339 GCA_013396675.1 Eubucco bourcierii
TGGCGGGGCTTTAAAACAGCTCCTTTGACGTGGAATAAGCAGCGCCTTTAAGTTTTTTAGCGTTAGGACCTCGGTCAGGTGAAAGGGCTGCGCTATTTGCGGCTTCGAGGCCTACTTTGAAGGTCTAATTGGGCCATTCACAGCTGTTTGTGGCTATTCAGTCCATTCGCAGTGGCCTGGTGAGCGTTTTCGTAAGCCTGTTTTACAGGAGCCTTTTTCGCTGCCTTATCTAAACGTCTCATCTCCTCCAGTAGATCGTCCATCAGTAGTCCCTGCTTCTGGATGCCTATCAGAAACTTCAGTTGCTGCACGCAGCTAAATCAAACGCTTGTACATTGTCTTCATAAAGGCCTGTTAACCGGCCCCCAAAGCAACAGATCTCTAAGACCTGCCTCCTTTGAATCCGTGCCTGTCTCTTTGGCTATTCGCACCAGACACTGAGCCGTTGCTTTCCCTTTCACGGATACCGTGTTTCCTCCGTTGCTCTCCCTGTAAGCTTGCACTTCCAGCCTCTGGGGCAGCCTGGCGCCTGCGACTCTATGCCAGTCCGGCAGCTTTCCTCGCCTTATTTCGGTAAAAATTCTTACCAGAATCGAACGTACCGGATCACCGGATGACTGCGTATCCTGAGCGTCGGGGGCTCCAGATGACTGCGTGTCCTGAAGGTCGGGGTCACTAGATGTCGGGGTCGTGAGATGTTGAGGTCACCAGATGATGCGGAGTTGCACGCACGCCCGGGGCCGCTAGGAATGGGGTGAAGGATGACGCCAGATGAGACGACCATCGATACGAATATGATACATCCAAGATCGCCCCTTTATTGCAGCAGGTAGCACATACTTACACAGAAATAGAACTGTCTGCCATACGTTATTCATTCTCCCATTGGTTACATGCAGCTGCTCCTGAGACTTTCTCACTCTGATAAGAATCATAGAATCATAGAATCATAGAATAGTAAGGTTGGAAGGGACCTCAAGGATCATCTAGTTCCAACCCCCTGCCATAGGCAGGGACACCTCCCACTAGTACAGCTCACTCAAGGTCTCATCCAATCTGGCCTTGAACACATCCAGGGAGGGAGCATCCACAACCTCCCTGGGCAACCTGTTCCAGTGCCTCACCACCCTCACTGTAAAGAACTTCCTCCTAACATCCAGTCTAAATCTCCCCTCTGCCAGTTTAAGCCCATTGCCCCTTGTCCTGTCATTGCAGGACCTTGTAAATAATCCTTCCCCAGCCTTCCTGTAGGCCCCCTTCAGATACTGGAAGGCTACTATCAGGTCCCCTCGAAGCCTTCTCTTCTCCAGGCTGAAGAGCCCCAACTCCCTCAGCCTGTCCTCATAGGAGAGCTGCTCCAGCCCTCTGATCATCTTTGTGGCCCTCCTCTGGACCCGCTCCAACACTTCCATGTCCTTCCTGTGCTGAGGGTTCCAGAACTGCACACAGTACTCCAGGTGGGGTCTGACGAGAGCAGAGTAAAGGGGCAGAATCACCTCCCTTGCCCTGCTGGCCACGCTTCTCTTGATGCAGCCTAGGACTCGGTTGGCTGTCTGGGCTGCATGTGCACACTGCAGGCTCATGTTGAGCTTTTCATCAACCCAGACTCCAAGGTCCTTTTCCTCAGGGCTGCTCTCCAGCCATTCACCACCCAGCCTGTATTTGTGCTTGGGATTGTGCCTACCCAGGTGCAGGACCTTACACTTGGCCTTATTGAATTTCATCAGGTTGGCCTGGGCCCAACTCTCCAGCCTGTCCAGGTCCCTCTGGATGGCATCCCTGCCCTCTAGCAAGTCGACTGTGCCACACAGCTTGGTGTCATCTGCAAACTTGCTGAGGGTGCACTCCATTCCTCTGTCCATGTCACTGACAAAGATGTTAAACAGCACTGGTCCCAGCACTGACCCCTGAGGGACACCACTTGTCACTGGTCTCCAGGTGGACATTGTGCCGTTGATCGCCACTCTCTGGGTTCGACCATCCAGCCAATTCCTTATCCAGCGAGTGGTCCATCCATCAAGTCCATGCTTTTCCAGTTTGGTGACCAGGATGTCATGTGGGACAGAGTCAAATGCTTTACTCAGGTCCAGGTAGATGACATCAGCTGCCCTTCCCTTGTCCACTGTCGCTGTGACTTCATCATAGAAAGCCACTAAATTTGTCAGGCAAGATCTGCCCTTGGTGAAGCCATGCTGGTTCCCACCAATCACCTCTGGTTTGTTTTCCATTTGCCTTAGCAGGACTTTCAGCAGGATCTGCTCCATGATCTTGCCAGGCACAGAGGTGAGGCTGACTGGTCTGTAGTTTCCAGGGTCATTCTTTTTACCCTTCTTGAAGATGGGTGTTATGTTTGCCCTTCTCCAGTCAGCAACCAGCCTTCCAGTCTGGTCTCTCTCCAGTCAAGAACCAGCCTTCCAGTCCACACAGCTAACTCCTATCTCACCTGACTCCCACAAAGGGCAGCTGTGCTGAGGTCCTCTCTCACAACGGCTGCTTCTTTCCCTTTGTCTTTTGTCCTGTTTAGCTCTCAGCTAGTGTAACCAGAGAATGAGACCCAACAGAACAGTTTGGATTGATGAGTCAAGGACAATAGTATAATACTCAGCAAGCTCAAGTGCCAGGTCCTATACTGGAGTCACAACAATTCCTTGCGATGCTCCAGGGGCATGGAGTGGCTGGAAAGTGCCCAGTAGAAAAAGACCTCAGGGTTCAGTGTGGGCTCAGGTGGCCAAGAAGACAAACACCACCCTGGCTTGTATGAGAAATGATGTGAGCAGCAGGACTATGGAAGTATCCATTTGAAGCATGGAATAAAATACAAATATTTGAAAGACAGAATCTTACAAGTCTCTGAAAGCCATTTCTACTTGATTTGGAATGTCAGTGGCTTGCTTTGCATTTTCATAACAGTAGTATATTTGAAATATTTCAAACTTCTCTGTTCTTTTGATGATCACACACTACGTTTGGACACAATTTCATGTCTTTGAAAATCCTGACCAAGAAGACCAAGGAAGAATAACGATATCAGCCTGAGACAGGCAACTGTTAGTGCTGATAGAACCTGAAAAGAAACAACATTCAGCCATTTTAAGAATGTCATCTGAGGGTAACTAAACAAAGGAGGATAAATCAATAGATCTAAGTAATTTTCTAATAGAATGTTGTTTTTAAAAGGTGGTGAGAAATAAGTGTGGAAAAATACCTTGCTCCTGCATGTATTTATGACATGAAAAACAAACCTCTTGGTAATGCAACCTCTTAGCCACCATGGCATTGGGATTTTAAAGTATTCCTGCTAAGGTTTTAAAGCATAAATTACTTTTAGGCCAAGCTCTGTGCTAGTCAAATAAAGCTTTCTTTTGGGGCTGGAATTTGCTTGTGTCCATGGGGAGTAGATTCTTGAAGAGTCTGAGTTTTTTTCATTAACAAAATACTCATATTTCACTTTATATTTTTGTTCTGTCTGAAAGAAAGTGCTATGACAGTATTTTGCTTGTTCTGTAAGATAAGTTTAATGCAGTCAAATCATTACCCAGATGTGGGCTGACTTTTGTGAAAGTTCCTACTGATTACATTACCTTTTGTTTCATAACTTCACTGCAAGAGAGAACACAGATGTTAGCATTCCTGACACACAAGCAAAACTGAGCTTTTTATAATAATGACTCTAAAATTCTCTCCTAGTGAAGTAGATGCATCTACTTGTTTTCAACAGCTGCACTCTAAGTCCATTATATAACCTAGTCTACAAGATTTATTTTTTTTTTTTAATAGATGCATTTGAAAAGGCATTTTTAGAAGTGGTTTCTTCAGGTAAGATTTCCTTAACACAGAAAACTCTTCCATTTTTATATTGTATTTGGTTTTCTGACTCTCCCACTTAAGGTCTGTATAGTGCCTGTATGTGTGATGGCAAATTGAGCACCTTGACAAATTAAGGTCAGGTGTTCCTCTGCTATCAGTGACTCTGTAGGACAGGATTTGGTCCTTAACAAGAAAAATCCATTAAATAGTGCTCTCTAAATCAGATACCTGTACTAAATGATGCCATCATGTATCTTCACAGGTATGATTTCCTGAAGTAAACCAGCTTGAAAGACTTTCCTCCTCCTGCGAGTCCTTCAAACAAGGAATCTTGAAAGTGGGAGAAGAATTGCTAAGTAATTTTGCACCACCAACCTGTATCGTGAAGTCCACAATGAAAGGAAATAGTTTGGATGATCTTTGCTCTTACCAAGCAGTCTACAGTCCATAGACATCCCAAAGGAAAAAAAAAAAAAAAGATGACTTCAGATCTATCAGTGTTTCTGCTTTTGCTATGAAAGAGAGAAGACATTCCTAACTTTGCTCTTATGTGGACTTGTAATAGATCAACCCTGTGACTTCAAGAAACTGTTTGACAGGCACAACCAAAAGGAGAATCATGAACCTCAGTCTGCCTTTTCATTGCATTACTCTAGTGCCTGTAACATATCTTTTTAATGAACATATTTAATCTTGAAGATAGTCCTGCAGAAGTTTGCTAGAATGACAATACAAATGGCTTTGTTTTTCTTCTATGCAGTGGAGCAGGGGCACCAGTGGCAATTAGTTTTGTCACTAAGGCAACTACTAGCAGGGAGGGAGAAAGAGAGGGTCCTACAGAGCAATTCTGCTCTGGCAGCCAGGCAGCAGCTTCTCACAAATCGTTCCTTTCCTTGGAGCACATGAACACCTGGCTTACTGTGTGTGAAATTATTTATCCCTGTAATATTAAGAGAGAAAACAAGGGCTGCAAGATGTCAAAGAGGTGAAACTGCTTGCTGCAGTGTGGTCTGTGCTGTTTCTCAGCCTAGGCATGTGTTTCTTGATTAGATGAACATTAATCTGTTTAAAGCAAGGCAAGATGCCTCCCTCTTACCTCCCCCGCCCTGCTTCCCCAACATAACAGAAACCAGAAGCCATACAATCATGCCAGAATGAGAGAATCAATTACATCTTGTCTCTTAGGAAGAAGCAGAGCCTATAATGCAGATGTTTTTACAGCTGTTGAATACTGCTGATAATTTAATGGTTTGGGATAATTGATCCCTAACATGGTTGTTTTTACAGATGGGGGAGGGAAAGGGTTTGGTGGAGAAGAAAGTGGAGAAAGTAATAAATACAAGCAAAAAAAGGATGTGAGCTGCCATTAAATGCATTTCAATTTGACAAGACATAGCAGTTAAAATAATGTTTAACAGAGACAGTTTAGAGAGACCTAGCACAGAGAACAACAAACCTAGCTCTTGCTGAGTTCCTCACTGGCTCTGGAGATGCTGCTGTGCCTTATACTCAGAGTGCTTCCCTTCTTACATAAAATCTTGATTTACTCAACAGCAAGTGACCAAGAGAAGAAGAATAGACTGAAACACAATTCACAGGTTTGTTTCCTGCACTAGTAAATATTTCTCTCTCCTAACTGCATTACCCATGCTGGCAGAGTATCATATTTGCTACTGATGTCTTTGTTTTGATGTCAAGTCATGACACCTCTCGCCCCTATTATCTAATAATGTGAGTGCTAACAGGTGACCTTGGTATTTGGAAGTTAAGTGCATATTCTTTATATAGCAAGATCATGTCAGAGTCTAGCTTAAACAAGAAAATCCCAGTGCCAGGGCACTTACACATAATTTTCTTTCTCTCTTTTGTGCTATATGCATTATATTTAAGACTGAGCTTAGTCACTTCAAAAAAGAAGCAAACCAACTTCTGATTATTTATTATTATCCTTATCCACTTTAATAGAAGAACTATTTCTAAGGGATAAATAGTAAAGGGAGGAGGTGACAGTGAGATAGTGAAATTCTCCATCTCCTGTGTGATCTGGTGTAGAAGATCCTGCTCTGGCAGGGGGGTTGGACTAGATGATCTTTTGAGGTCCCTTCCAGACCCTGGTACTCTGTGATTCTGTGATCTGTAGATTTACTTAGAACACAAGCAGGAGCCTTCTTTGTTTCTCGTGGAAGAAAAAGCAAACGGTCACTTTAATTATAGAGAGAGTCTTTGTAGGAGCCACCAGAGGCCAAAAATTTTTGTCCTTGGATTGTCCCTTGTATGAACCAGAGAAATACACAGCAGTGATGAGAAAGATTGCAGCTGGACCTGTTTGAATGATCATCCCCAGATATAGCACATGAATATATTGCATCTGATCTCATTCCAGCAAGCTGACAAGATAAAAACAACCTACAAACACATCTTGGCAGTTGTCAGCTTACCAGCAGGTTAAAATTCCCTGAAAATGTAGGTCAGCTGTTCCATAAGGGAAATGTTTTACATCTGCCCTACCCTGCTCTCAGCCAGTTAAGGAAATAATATGCCAGAGAATAATTAAGTAGAAAAAGTAGGTTTCTTGGAAAGACACAGACTTTAAATATTTGTGTTCCTTTTACTCACCTTAAGTCAGCCACAAGGCTTGTAACTTGAGAACTGTGTACCAGCCATGCTTGTATATCAGAGTAAGGTCCCCTCACAGCCATACATCAGTGCCCTGTTTCCAAACACCTGCTCAGTGGTTAAGCACATTATTTTTCTGCAGCACAAAGCTATTACAAGACGTTTACTTTAGAAGGAAATGAATCATGCCCTGAATATTGACATTGTGGACTTGATGTGCCTCCATTCTAAGGGAGTGTAGGCTGACTGGGTAATGTAAATGTCTACATTTAGTCATTACTGCTTTTGGAGAGATGGCATTAACTGCTTGGCTGTACCCTGAGGTGCGAAACAGTGACAGCAACGTGAGACTGCAGGAGCTTGAAGAGCAGGCTGAAGACGTTGATGTCAGAGGTGGAAGATGATGATCTCTACTGGCTTCCAGTGTTTCCCATTGCTGTTACTTTACATGGCCATCTTGAAAGAAAGGGAGAGAGCCTTAGAGATAGCAAAGAGCTGGATGTGGGCTGACTTGTTGAATACTTTCAGAAGCCACAAAAATGGCCTCTGCAAAAACCCTACAACTGCTCAGGAGGACACTCTGGTCCTGTAAGAAAGTAGGTTTCATTTGTGAAAGGGTAACTCAACATGTGCAAAACCTGGATTATGATTGCTAAATTTTACATAAAATATATGTGATAATGACTCAATAATTTCCTTATCTCTCATGCAGAGATTTTGGTATTGCTTGCAAGAATTTCTGTGTGCAGTTTAAGCAAGGGTTTATAAATAACTCATGTTTATATCTAGATTTTACAACAGAAGATAATCTACATTATTATATATACTACAATGGTTTAAGTTAGAAGACTACAGTGGTTTAAGTTAGAAAACTGTGAACCTAAAAACATTTCAATGTACTTAATAGTTGGTTAAATTTAAGGAAATTATCAACATCTACCCACCCCTTGTCCAAGACAACATGAAAAAGCTAAGGAATGGAAAAAATATTCTGTGCTTTATTGGGAGAGGCAAATATGCAATAGAAGTGTTTGTGAAGCCTGTACCTCAGAAAGTCAAGTAAGCACTAATTTTAACCTTTTATCTGAATTGGTTTTATTTTCCCAAGGTATATCATTGCCCGAGAAGGAATCTGTCCCAGCAAGGTTAGAAAATGGACAGCAGCAATTTAAATGTTATTGAAAAGAAGATGGATGTATTTAGTCAAAGGAATTGTTCAGTGTTCAGGTAGTGCAGCAGCCTCTTGATACTGTCTTTGGCTTGACATTTACCTCCGTCTTCTCTGTCATCCCCAGGATTTATTTCTCCATAAGGTCCCAACCATTTTTCTGATCTTTTCTCATTTTGTTCTCATGCTCCAAAGTCCTTCTTTTTTATTATAGAATCATAGAATGGTAAGGTTGGAAGGAACCTCAAGGATCATCTAGTTCCAACCCCCTGCCATAGGCAGGGACACCTCCCACTAGTACAGGTCACTCGAGGCCTTGTCCAGCCTGGCCTTGAACACCTCCAAGGAGGGAGCAGCCACAACCCACCTGGGCAACCTGTTCCAGTGTCTCACCACCCTCACTGTAAAGAACTTCTTCCTGACACCTAGTCTAAATTGTCCCTCTGCCATCTTGAATCCATCTTGAATCCCTTGTCCTGTCACTGCAAGACTTTGTAAATAATCCCTCCCCAGCCTTCCCAATAGTTTGTAAATTTCCTGTACAAATAAAAATATGTTAAAATGTAAAAAATTATATTAGGTCATCTATGATGACAACAACAAAATCTGTTGTTTCTGTTATGACAAAAATTAAAATTGCTGTTGAATCCCTAAATTCATAGATACCTTGTTTGTTTTCTGTAAATGTGTTAAAAAAAAAACAACCCAACAACCAACAACCAACAAAAGACCCCCCCAAACCAAAACTCCCCAAACATTTTAATCCTGCTTTATATAAAAGACATTTCACAATGCACTTCATTCAACAGATTATGATATTGTACAGTTCCAGAGTGTTTTAATGTTAGATATGGATGATTTGGAAAGTGATGTACTGCAGAGTTACTGCTTAGAGAGGTATTGTAGTGACATGTTAAATGTGCCAAGAGAAGCCTACTCTCAAACACTTGCACATTGTCATATTTGAACAATGATCCATTAATAATGTTTCCATAAAATGTTTTTGTGTGATTAGGTTTAAACACATGAGAGAAATGAGACATGATATGGAGCTGTACCTTGAGGTGCTTTCTTAGCTCCTTTAATTGGACAGGTTTAAAAAACCTGCTACGAATACCTGGAGATACTTTCAAGTGTTTGGAAGCATTCTGCCTTTTAAAATCAGGTCTTTACATGCGAGTTCAAATTGTATAGCCAAACACTGCAATGCTTATTATGTATTCTGGGGGTATTAGTCATAATCACATTTGGATGGAAAGGGATAAATATCAGGTTTGCGGTATGAAAAACAAGCAGTGTTTTTTACATCTATAATGTAGCACCTTCTCTTTTGGTTTCATTTCCAAAGACAGTGTCAAGTATAGATCCATCAACTTACCCTAAAAGAAAGAGCAGGTCTACAGAAGGGCCACCAAGATGATTAGAGGGGCTGGAGCAGCTCTTCTGTGAACTCAGGCTGAAAGAACTGGGGCTGTTCTGCCTTGAGAAGGCTCCAGAGAGACCTTATAGCTACATTTCAGTATCTGAAGGGGATCTACAGGAAGACTGGGAAAAGACTGTTTGAAAGGGCCTGTAGCAATTGGATGAGGGGTGATGGTTTTAAACTGGAGCAAGGTAGATTTCAATTAGATGCAGGGAGGAAGTTCTTTACAAGGACAGTGGTGAAATACTGCAACAGGTTGCCCTTGGATGTGGTTGAGACCCTGTCCCTGGAGACATTCAAGATCAGACTTGATCTGTCTGGAGGCTTACTGCAGGGAGAGTGGACAAGATGCTCTCTGAGGGTCTCTTCCAATCCAGTGCAATCTGTGAATCTCTGAATGTGCTAATCTCACTGAGAAGGCTTCACTACAGGAAAGGAAATAACAGCGTTCCAGGAGACATTTCAGGATTATGACAACATTTCCATTCTGCAAATAGGTAAAACAAAGACTTCTGAAAAGTTAGGCTTGATACAAGTGAATGGTGAAACACTGGAACAGGTTGCCCAGGTTGGTGGCAGATGCTCCATCTCTGGAAACATTCAAGCTCAGGTGGGATGGGGATGTGAGATGTCCCTGCTTAGTGAGGGGAGCTTACATTACATGACCTTTAAAGGTCTCTTCCAACCCAAAACATTCTATTTTTCTGTGATTATTACAGACCTTTGAATGGTAGCTACCACATGAAATGAATGGAGAGACTAATTAAGAGCATTCACATTCCAGTCAGCTGTTTTCCTCCTTTTTTTTTTTTTTTAATTTTTTGGGTGGCTTGTTTGTCTAGTGGTGATTAAGGCTGCGGTTCCACTCATTAGTGAAGTGTATTAAATGATAATATCAATAACTGACAACAGCACTGCAGCAGGACTGTGCCACAAATCTATAAAAACATGCCAAACAAAGCTCTCTGAACATTGTGTCTCCAGACATGGGGGAAGTGTTTACTCCCTGCTTCCTTGCCTGCCTCATGATCAATATAAGAGCTGTAACAAGAGAGTGCCTGTTAAGCACTGTGCTTTTAAGTAGTATGATCTGTGCTACCAGGTAAAACTGCCTTGTACTCAGTGGTGCCAGGATAGATACACTTGGTTAGGGGGAAAAAAACCCCAGAAAATTAGAAAAGAATAAAAGTTGAAAAAAGAAAGAGGGTTAAAAAGAAAGGAAAACAAACCGAAAGAGGAAACTAAAAAGAAAGAAAATTGCTATGAAACTGACAAGAAAGAAAATTGTAATGAAACTGAGAAGAAGGAAACTTGTAATGAAACTGACAGGAAAGGAAATGGAAAAGAAAGGAAACAAAAAAAGAAAGAAATTTTAAAAGGAAGGAAATTAGAAAATGAAAAAGAAACTAAAGGAAAATCTGAAAGAAGGAAAATAAAAGCAAGCTACAGCTGTGATGCTTTCTCTGTGTGAATTACTTCATGAGCCATCACCACAAATTCTCAGAGGTCTGGTTCTGATAAATACTTAAAGAAATCTTGTCCTTTTAGAAGTTACACTTAATGATCTTGTTGTAATACTGAGGTATCAGCCTGAGGCATCTTCCGCTTCAGGGGACCTGCTGTGACAGATGCTGTATAGAGATACAGCCCCTGGCATTCTGTGATTCTGTGAACTGCCCTTACCATAAAAGACATTTTAAGCCACAACAGCTGGATGGAATAAAGGGAAGTTGAAGATGATGCTGGGGAAAAGACCACAAAATTAATGGGCTATTTTAGCCCAGAAAAGGAACATTTTTTAAAACAGCTTGAAAGAGTAATCACCACTTACCATTAACCTACTTGTTAGTAGACAGCTGTGTGATGCAGAAATCTTAGTGAAAACAGAAATCTGTGAGTGCCTGTTTGTGTGTGGGCAGGGGATGGCTTAATTTTATGAAGAAACACAGGATGTGCAATCATCTTGTTTGTCTGTCTGTGCTTTAATCCATTTTCTCTGGATAATGACCAATTTCAGACAAATTCAGCAAAGTATCAGGATCTCAAAGACATTATGTTCTGACATGGAAAAGATGGGTGTGGGATGCAGGGCGGGAACTGCAGATAGCCCTACTGTTCCTTCTTTCCTCTGAGGAGCTGAGACAATCTCTACAGGTCTCTGGGCAGCTGGCCAACCAGTATTGGCAACTATTTCCCTTCTGCTCACATAGATTAGTAGCTGATGTCATGAAGGCAGTGGGGGAGCTGGGGAAGACAGAAGGCATGGAAGGGTGTTGCTCCAAAGACGAGGACATGAGAGACAGAGCATTATAGTAGATGTGAAAGGATGGAAAGGACTCCAGAGAATTTAATGATCAATTTGCAGCAAAATTCAGTGAGTCTGAGTGTGCTACATTTCAGCATGCACTGCCATGGGTGGAGTCAGCATCCCTGCAGGTGTTCACAAAACCCATAGACATGGCACTTGGGGTCGTGTTTAGTGGACATAGTGGTGTTGAGTTGATGATTTGGCACAACGATCTTAGAGATCTTTTCCAACCTTAATGATTCTATCACAGGATGTTAAGGGTGGGAAGGGACCCAAAGAGATCGTCGCGTCCAACCCCCATGCCAGAGCAGGACCATACAATCTAGCTCAGGTCACGCAGGAACACGTCCAGGCAGGCCTTGAAAGGTTCCAGAGAAGGAGACACCACAACCTCTCTGGGGAGCCTGTTCCAGTGCTCTGTGACCCTTACAGTAAAGTTCTGCCTTGTGTTGAGCTGGAACCTCCTGTGCTGCAGCTTACATCCATTGCTCTTGTCCCATCACAGGGAGCAAGCGAGAAGAGCCTATGGTCTCTATGGGAGACCAAACCTCTTGGACTGCTTCTCAGTTTCAGTTGATAACTTGAAATTTTGTACCTTTCTAACAGCCCTAATAGAAAATATATCAGCCTGTGCTTCAGGCCTGAGTTGCCTCAAAAACATCATTCTTTTTCATGAAGAGAGGGAGTAATCAAACACATTGTTCCTGTCCTAAATCCACTTTATACTAAGGACCACTATACATCAGCATCTGATGTTCAGAAGAAACATTCCTATTTGGCGCAGCATAAAGTACATACAGAAAATATTACCAGGCCATTGTGTCAACACTACAAGTTCTAAGAGCAAATTTCCAAGGTTAGCAGGCTTCAGCTTCTTGAATCACTGAGACTAATAATCCTGGTAAAGACTGTTCAGTGGTGTAACAGATGTTGCTTTCAAGAAGCATTTCTTGACCTTAGATGTTGGAAGGGACCTCCAGAGATCATGGAGTCCAACCTACCTGCCAAAGCAGGATCACCTAGGGCAGGCCACACAGGAATGCGTCCAGGTGGGTCTTAAATGTCTCCAGAGATGGAGACTCCACAACCCCCATGGGCAACCTGTTCCAGTGCTCCCTCTCCTTGTGTTGAGGTGGAACTGCCTGTGTTCTAGCTTGACCCCTTTGTTCCTTGTCCTATCACTGAGCACCACTAAAAAGAGACTGGCACCTTCATCCTGAATCCACCCCTCAGGTATTTACAGGCAGTGATGAGATCCCCAGTGGTTCTTGTCACTGCTCAAGAACAGTTTTGTTAGTGAGAGTGTCTGGGAAGTTAGTTACATCTCTTCAAAACTGATGACACTGTTTCCAAAGTTGAGCTTTTATAACAGGGCTGATCTCACTGTTTGCCACAAAAGGAGAATTACATGTGTTAAGCAGCTAAAAGACTTTTCTTATTTTTAGAAATGAATAATATTTTTAGCTGTTGCTATGGAAGCGACTTTGAATGTGGCACTGCGAGACTTAAAATATCCGTGCGGAAAATGGTCTGCTCACTCTCTGAACACCCTAAAGACTTCAGGAAATTAGTAAGATGATATAAACTATAAATGTAAGGAGATCCATTGCATAACTCCAATCAGCTGTAGTAATTTTGGAAACAGATCCTGAGATTTGTAGTGATGAGGTACACTCTTGAAACGGTTAACATGTACTGCAAGCTGTAAGATGTAATTTCTCTAGGGAACTAAACCTTTTTTGGTAAAAGTCTTCTGGAGAAGGACGTTTTCTGCAGAACAGGAGACAAAATAATGCTCAAATTTGTACAATTTGGGGTCTCTTTTAATCTCCTGTTCTTCCAGTAAACAGCTATGTAACATTATCTGTCCAGCTATACTTTTTGCAGACTCCTCCTAGTTGAATCATGGAATGGTAAGGTGGGAAGGGACCTCAAGGATCATCTAGTTCCAACCCCCTGCCATAGTACACCTCACTCGAGGCCTCGTCCAACCTGGCCTCCAGGGAGGGAGCAACCACAGCCTCCCTGGGCAACCTGTGTCAGTGTCTCACCACCCTCACTGGAAAGAACTTCCTCCTAACATCCAGTTTCAGTCTCCCCTCTGCCAGTTCAAACCCATTGCCCCTTGCCCTGTCATTGCAAGACCTTATAAATAATCCCTCCCCAGCCTTCCTGTAGGCCCCCTTCAGATGCTGGAAGGCTACTATCAGGTCTCCTGGAAGTCTTCTCTTCTCCAGGCTGCAGAGCCCCAACTCTCTCAGCCTGTCCTCGCAGCAGAGCTGCTGCAGCCCTCTGATCATCTTTGTGGCCTCCTCTGGACCCACTCCAACCCTTCAATGTCCTTCCTGTGCTGGGAGCTCCAGAACTGCACAGAGGACTCCAGGTGGGGTCTGAGGAGAGCAGAGGAAAGGGGCAGAATCCCCTCCCTTGCCCTCCTGCCCACGCTTCTCTCGATGCAGCCCAGCACTCAGTTGCTGTCTGGGCTGCACTCACACTGCAGGTGTGAGGAGGTTTTCAAGGCCAAGTTGGACAAGGCTTTGAGTAACCTGTACTAGTGGGAGGTGTCCCTGCCTGTGGCAGGGGGTTGGAACTAGATGATCTTTGAGGTCCCTTCCAACCTTACCATTCTATGATTCTATGATAACTGTATTTATCATTACCCATGAAGCTTCTGAAGAGTTGAACTGACTGATATTGACAAAATATAGGGAATTTAGGAAGGGCAGGAATGGATAAATGGAAGTATGAGTGGCTGACAAAGTGAAGCATCTTGGTTATCTAAGCAACAGATGCAAGGGAAATTGAGGAAACAGTCAAGTATTTGAAGATTTGGCTAAGTAAGAAAACCTATTGTGTTGCCAGGGATGTGGATATATATATCCTAATAAAGCATTCATCTCTGTGTTTAGCTGTTGGCCTTCTCTGAATTCTCTCCAGCCTGTCAGAATTTAGAGTCTCCACAAGCTTTTAGAAGCAGAATCATTTAGAAGTAGACACTCATTTAAGCCTTTGTGCAGTGGTTTATTGATAAGCATCGTTTGGGATTCAAAGCCTGGGTCATCCAGCAGTTCTGCAACACTGCAGTGGGTTAAGCCAGTTAGGGATATTAGGATTTTAAAAACAGGTTAGTCAGATTTGCTAGGAATGGCTTCAGTAGCTGTTCCCTGCCTGATGAGAAGTAAAAAGAGAAGGCAACTTCCTGTGGTTCTGTAGCCTTACTTACTATGCGAAGGGGAAAAAAAAAACAAACCAAAAACAGTTTTGTCTTGCTGCAGACAGACTCCTTTATAAAATTTATCTCCATTGAGGGTGATTGGAGGTTTGGGGGGGGGGTTTTGCTTGGTTGGGTTGGGTTTTTGGGTTTTTTTGCATTTGAACACATTAAAAAAGAACAAGAAGTCCACACAAAATCTCTCCCGTACATCCATTCCACTTGAAAGCAGCAGCAAGTAACAAATCCCTGCTGTTAACTTACTCAAAAGTGACTTTGAAATGCATCATGCCTTGATTCACTGTCACTCCTGCACCCCACCCACCCACAGAACAGTTATTAATGTGTTCCTTGTTGGAGAAATTTGACAGGAAAAAAAAAAAACCCTAAATAGCCCATAGTAATCCGGTGCTTCTCCTCTTGGCTCCAGTTTGCTTGGGACAAGCAATAGGATGATAGTGATAAATGAAATAGCATAATAGTGGTGAATGTCTTTTGGGTTTTTTTTTTAATAGAAATATTCAGAAAAGGAAAAAAAAATTATCCTTTGTACCAGTTTTTGCCCCTGTTTGGGTAAATTCAATGAAGATTTTTTTTCAGCTCTGACGCACTGATTGGATCATTCTTCATTACAATATCTCTTTATTCAAGGATTGAAAAGAAAACACATAGATCTCTCTGCTCTCACTTTATACCTTTCTCTTAATTAGGTCTTTTTCAACCACGTTTCCACTTTAAAACCGAATAGAGGAGCAACAATCTGAAGAGAAAACCTAACATAAGGGTAGTAAAATGAAACTAAGCCAAATGCATTTGAATAAAAACCTGATGTGAAAGAAGAATAAAGTGAAAAGTTTCTTACAAGCCAAGGCAAAGGCAGATGGGCACTTAACGGCTCCTGTAGTACTCAAGAGAAAACTGACTCCCAAACCTTCCTCTGTCTTCCATCTTCACATGTTACAGCTCCTTTGAAGCTGGATAAACTCAAGGATAATAAACTCAAATCTCATGCTTGCCTCAAATTTGGACAAAATTTTGACATACGTTAGTGGCCTGATAGGAGAAAGCTATCCACAAACACTTCATCACCTCCCCTTTACCAGCACTTGTGTTTCTCCAGCCAGTCAGAACTGGTTCAGCTGAAAGAAGCACACAAAACTTAATCAGTTCCCAGCTGGTAAAGCCTCTAATCCATTTTTTTGTGCAACCACCTGGATGCTAGTACGGCACAAGAGCCCCATGCAGAGCAACAGCTTGCGCTGGATTTAAGTGGCTGTAGAATGGATCTAGCCTGCGCTGGATTGAAGTGGCCTGAGAATTGGATTTGTTTTGGAGAAATACTGTTGCATCTCCTGGTTTAATATCTGCAAAGGGTATTGAATGGCAGGTGGTGCAGAAGAACAAGTTATTTTAAAAATTATTTTCCTTTTTTTGGTTGTTTTTCCCTCTCCCCTTATCCCTTGCAGAGCATATACTATATGACTGTCCCATAGAATGTCCGCATACTAGGTCTGACCTGAAATCTTCCAGATAATTCCCTGCCCAGTGCTCAGCTTATTTCCAGCACCACACATGACAGAAGTTTCAACTCTCACTCTACTACATCATCCCACTGCCTCCCAGTTCCCATCACTTGAGGTTCATTTCTAATACTTTATATCAAGCTCACCCATCTTCCTCCATTTAATAACAAGCTGTTAACTATACCCTAAATTAGCTAGGTCACCTTCAATGACTCTATTATTTAATTGCCAAAGGCTTCTTTACTTTGCCTGTTCTGCCTGTCTCAGCTGGGATGGGCTTCTTATTGATAACAACAAAGCTGTGTTGTGAGTCAGCTTTCCTTTTATCTTTACATTTTTTCTTTACCACATACCTCACCCAGTCAATCAGTTCTGTGCTCATAACACTGTCATTTATGGTGACCAATGTTGCATCATTGATTCTTTCTACTCTCTCTTTATCCATCTTCTTCCAGCTCTATTTTCATGTCTTATACTTTGTTGAAGGCTCCTTCAGCAAGAGATAGCTTCTATAATTTCCAATTTAGAGCTCCCTATATCTCTCCTAAAATTCATCAAAATCAAAAAGTCAGATGAATAACTGAGCTTTTGCTTCTTGTCTAGTAACACAGAATCAAACACAAGAGAGGAAAAATTTTACCTTTCTTTTTCCACTAGTAAAAAATTGGTGGGGGAGGGAAAGTTACTGCTTTTGTGCAGATTTTAGGGGGAAAAAAGATGGTTCATCTATAGGAAAACCAGATTGTACCTTCGATGGACTTTTGAAAAGAAACTTTACCTCTTTCCCTTCATTTAATTTCACCTCTTAGTTTCCCATCAATTTCAATAATGCCGGCACGCTACTGGTGAATAACAGTGCCCAGAGACATGAACAGACAAGGTCATGTCAATCCATTTATTGTTTCACTATCAAGTTCTGTCTTACAGAGAAAAAAACTATTACTTAATTTTGCACACTTTAACTGGGTTGCCAAAGACAAAGGAAGACGTAAGTCCACCTTTGGAGCTATTCAGTGATCCTGGAGTTTCCAGATCAAAATTAGATGGTGTCAGATCCATCATTTTCTCCTAAAATTATTATGGAATCTTAAACTCTTTAATTTGGCCCATTAGAAATGTTGTGGCTTCTTTGCATCCACAACATTAATGAGGCTATTTAGTTGCTAAGTGTCTGCTCATCCTATAGTGATATGTGAGTAATTCTTCCTAGATACTTCCTGATTGCTGAAGTGTTCATAGACACTGGATAGCTAAAAATAGCTTAGTTGTACACTAAGCATCTCTTTTATCTGCATATTTGTTTTCTTGCCTCTGTCCAAGAACTGATATTGCAGATTTCTCTTTTTCCTTCCCTCATCCACTCCCAAGGGGCATATTTATTAAATTATAGCTATTGAAGATGTTATAGTCTGAATCCTTTTCTTGGTTAGAAAATCCTAGATTGCAGAGACCCTAAATTGCAGGGGCTCATGAAAGCCAATAACATTTGTGACCCTTTACTGCAATAACATAAAGTTCCTTGTTGTCAGACATTTTGAAGCCATTGTGTTCAGCTGCAATTTTGTGACATCAGTGCATTGGAACAGAACTTGATGTATCACCTCCAACATCAGCTACTGTTTGAAAATCTGGCTGCATCAGTTTGCAAATCTAGTAGACCACTTATAGAATTGTAGAATTGTTTTGGTTGGAAAAGACCTCTAAGATCATTAATCCCAAGCACAAATCCAGACTGGGTGCTGAATGGCTGAGAGCAGCCCTGAGGAAAAGGACCTTGGAGTCTGGGTTGGTGAAAAGCTCAACATGAGCCTGCAGTGTGAGTGCAGCCCAGACAGCAACTGAGTGCTGGGCTGCATCAAGAGCAGTGTGGCCAGGAGGGCAAAGGAAGTGATTCTCCCCCTTTGCTCTCATCAGACCCCACCTGGAGTCCTGTGTGCAGTTCTGGAGCCCCTAGCACAGGAAGGACATTGAAGTGTTGGAGCAGGTCCAGAGGAGGGCCATGAGGATGATCAGAGGGCTGCAGCAGCTCTGCTATGAGGACAGGTTGAGAGAGTTGGGGCTCTGCAGCCTGGAGAAGAGAAGGCTTCCAGAAGACCTGATAGTAGCCTTCCAGTATCTGAAGGGGGTCTACAGGAGGGCTGGGGAGGGACTATTGACAAGGTGTTGCAATGACAGGACAAGGGGCAATGGGTTTAAACTGGCAGAGGGGAGATTTAGACTGGATGTTAGGAGGAAGTTCTTTCTAGTGAGGGTAGTGAGACACTGGCACAGGTTGCCCAGGAAGGTTGTGGCTGCTCCCTCCCTGGAGGTGTTCAAGGCCAGGTTGGACAAGGCCTTGAAAGACTTGTACTAGTGGGAGGTGTCCCTGCCTATGGCAGGAGGTTGGAACTGGATGGTCTTTGAGGTCCCTTCCAACTTTACCATTCTATGATTTTAAAGAATGCTTTAATTAACAATGTGTTCACCACCCTCCACAAACACTTCCTCAGTCAACACCACTGAAGTAATTTAATGCACTTGTGAAAATAATGACCCAAAGCAGAAAGAAATCAACATAAATGCTACAGTGAGGTTCAGGTTGAGTCTTTCTTTCAGCAGTGGTTATCCCATAATCGATTTGCTAAAAACATGAAGGCAAACAGTGTGTTGCTGCTGAGTAAAACTGCCTCTGTACAATGAGTCAGATAATTCAGGGATAGAAGCTAATCTTCCTTACTCCTTTAGTTACAAGCATCTGTGGTGCATGAGAAAGCCCTCCAGGTTGTCATGTCTAATGCAGCTGTTGGTGGGAAGTCATGCTGCACTGCTACTACCTATTGCTCCCTGGTGGCACAGAATGTGTTTTGACGTGAGCTCTTGCCTGTACAAAGCTCTCTGGTTTATTATTCAATGCAAGTCCATGCCACACAAGTAATGCACACCCTGCTAGCACAGCAAGGGGCCAGGGGAAGCTCTGTGCCGGTGTATCGCAAACATTAGTTCCGAAGCACACCGATTTCATTTCCCATCAATCTGCACTCACCAGAAGGCAAACCATTGCTTTTGTCAACCCCCACAATGATGGTGCCACTGCTGTTGACTGCCTCTCCAGGTAGTTCAGAGAGGCAGCCCTTTTACAAGCTGTTTGTTCTGTCTTTTGTCATACTGAAGTTTTCAGCAGCGTGGTTTCACTCTCTCGATTCCTTTTGCTTTCTACGAATTCCTCTTCACTGCTGTGTATTTTAATCTTTGCTTTTAGGAGGTGCTCATCCTGAATATCACTGCTACGCATGAGTTTAAAAACAGCCCCCCCCCCCCCCCCCCCCCCCCCAAAAAAAAAAAACAAAACATAAGTTTATTTGAACTATTCACACCTACAAAACAAGAAAACTTTTTGCTTTGTCCTCAGGGGCAATATTAAGCTTTCAGAAAAGATAACAGGAGAAACAGTGCAGATTACTTATGCTGCTGGTCATACTTGGGAAATAACAAATGTGAAATATCTGACCATGATAAAAGAAGGCACTTTTCATTCCATTGTATTAAAAAGGGTTTATCTGCAAAATAATGTCAGTCAGTGAGTATTTTTGTGAAATGCAGTGAGTTCTGAGTTGCTCCTCACTTCCCTTCTGCTAGTAATACTGGCCTGAAATCTCCCTTTCATTTTTGTTTGACTACCAGATCTGGTCAGGAAATAGAGGATATTTTACACTTAATCATGTAGATCACATAGTAAAAAAATAGACAAAAGTATTTAAATTGATCCAATACAAAAATCTTTCTGTTTGATAATTCCCCTATGAGTACTCATGAGTTGTTGATTCATCTGCTAGTAAAAATGGGCAGGAATGGCAACCTCTGAGAAGCTCCTAACAAATCCTTAATCTCAAAATAGCCCCTGAGGGGGGGTCTACAAAAAAGCTGGAGAGGGACTTTTATAAGGGCCAGTGATGATAGGAAAAGGGACAGTGGTTTTCAGCTGGAGCTGAGTAGCTTTAGATTAGACATTAGGAAGAAGTTCTTTACTGTGAGGGTGGTGAGACACTGGAACAGGTTGCCCAGGGAGGTTGTGGAGACGTCATCCCTGGAAGTGTTTAAGACCAGGCTTGATGAGGCTTTGAGCAGCATGGTTTAGTAGGAGATGTTCCTGCCCGTCTAGTTTGGAACTAGATGATCTTTAAAGTGCCTTTCAGCTCAAGCCGTTCTGTGAATCTCTGATTCTCTATTAGTGTTTTATTTCTGTCTTGGAACCCTTGATGGTGAAGATTTCACCTTCTCCTTGCTTCTTGGCGGTTGAGAGGAGACTTAGAGACACTTCCAATGTGAACCAAAGTATGGTTGTAGGGTGGGGTGGGACATGGGACTGCTCAGGGCACTGGCATGTTGCTATGAATGCTGCCTTTGTACCTGCTACCCAGGAGGGAGCAGTATGGAGGAGAGTGTGTCATGAACGGTGCTGAAACTGCTGCAGAAGGCATATTTAAGGTGAAAGAGACCTTCTCCATCTGATTAACCACTAGATGCAGCCTTAACACACTCTTGCAATAAAATCAACATAGTCTTAGTATCTGTAGAAAGGAAAATAGGGGGAAAAAAACACAAACAAACAAAACAAACAAACCCCAACCCCCCAAAAAAAACCCTAAAAACCCACAAAACCCACAAGAAAGAAAAAACCACCTGGAGGAGCTGTGCATGTGTTTAACTAGATTCCTTCCCTCTCAGCAAAAGGGGTGAGGTTGTCTGAAATATGGGGTTTAATTTCAAGTTTACTCATGTTAAAGCACTAAGGAGGCTCAGTCAGATTTTCAGAGTCATGCCAGTGCTTAAGTGAGAAATGAAAACTGCCAGAATGCTCCTGTGTTACTGTTTTGTTTCCAATGAAGAGTGAGGAAGAACCATCTGCTTTTTATTAATTTTAAGCCTTTCTCAAGAATGAAAAAGCTTTCTCAGCACACATACCCTGAACTGTAAGGGATAGGGTAGCTGGAGCTGCTCCAAGGTAGTTTGCTTTCTGAAAAATCAAGGTCTTCTTCATCTACAAGCTGAGCAAATGGAGACATAAAATTGTCTCTCAAACTATACAGTGCTGTCTATGACAAGCCAGGAGAAAGCACATTGTTTCTAGGATGGGAAACTCTCACCAAATTACTAGATAATGTATACAAATTACAATATACATATTTACCTCAGCACAAAATGGACAGGGACCTGTTGGAGCTGGGCCAGAGGCCACAAAAGTGATCAGAAGGTTGAGGGAATTTGGGTTGTTCAGTCTGGAGAAGAGAAGGCTCCACAGGGAGCTTATTTCAGCCTTTTGGTACTTAAAGAAAGCTGGTGACATGTTTTAACAGGGTCTGTTATGACAGGACAAGGGGTGATGATTTTAAACTAAAAGAGGGAGATTTAGACTAGATGTACAAAAAAGAATGTTTTGCAGTGAGGGTGGTGAAGCATTGGCCCAAGTTTCCCAGGTAGGTGGTCTGTGAATTCTAGGATTCTATGAAGAATCTGTTTTGCATATTTTACATCCATATGAAGTTAGGGAATAGCCAGCAGCTACCATACAATTCCAGAGTGTCAGGGGCTGGAAGGGACCTCGAAAGCTCATCCAGTCCAACTCCCCTGCCAGAGCAGGATCACCTAGACCAGATCACACAGAAACGTGTCCAGGAGGGTTTTGAGTATCTCCAGAAAGGGAGACTCCACAACCTCCCTGGGCAGCTTGTTCCAGGGTTCTGTTACCCTCACAGGGAAAAAATTCCTCCCCATGTTTAAATGAAGCTTCCCATGCCTCAGCTTCCACCCATTGCCCCTTGTCCTGTCATCAGGCATCACCCAGCAGAGCCTGGCTCCAGCCTCCTGGCACTCACCTTTACATACTGATAAACATGAATGAGGTCACCTCTCAGTCTCCTCCTCTCCAATCTAAAGAGCCCCAACTCCCTCAGTCTCTCCCTGTAAGAGAAATCTTCCATTCCTTTCATCTCTGTGGCTCTGCACTGTACTCTTTCAAGCAGTTCTATGTCCCTCTTGAACTGGGGGGCCCAGAACTGGACACAGTACTCTAGATGTGGCCTCACCAGGGCAGAGCAGAGGAGCAGGAGAACCTCTCTCAACCTACTAACCACAGCCCTTCTAATACACACCAGAATAGCATTTGGCCACCAGAGCACATTGCTGGCTCATGGTCAACCTCCCATCAGCTAGGACCCTCAGATCCTTTTCCCCTTTGCTGCCTTCCAAAGGTCAGTCCCCAACCTATACTGATCTCTGGGGTTGTTCTTTCCCAGGTGCAAGACTCTGCACTTGGCCTTGCTGAATCTCATTGAGTTTCTCCCTGCCCACCCCTCCAGCCTGACCAAGTCTGGCTGAATGGCAGCACAGCCTTCTGGTGTGGCAGCCACTCCACCCAGTTTGGTGTCAGCAGCAAACTTGCTGACAGTGCACTCTGTGCCCTCATCCAGGCTGTTGATGAATATTTGAACAGAACTGGTCCCAGTACTGACCCCTGTGGGACTCCGCTAGTCAGAGACCTCCAACTAGACTCCATCCCATTGACCACAACTCTCTGTCTTCTTTCCTTCAACCAGTTTCCAATCCACCTCACTCACTGCCTGGGTTTAGCCAGAAGGATGTTGAGGGGGACAGTATCAAATGCTTTACTGAAATCTAGATAAACCACATCCACTCTACCTCTACTAATATATTAAACAGTGCCATGAGCCAAAAGGAATGCCAAGCTCTCATCATGACTACACTATTAAATTCTCTAGTTTTTTAGGTGGTGATTGTACTCAAACTGTATTACTTCCCAGCACAGCCTATAAGCTGCTGGATAGTTTTTTTTTCTGTTCTGGTGAGACTGTGCTTTTCTGCAACGTTCACATTACTCATCCTTTTAGCATAAAGATGGCTTGACAGGCAGTCAGAGTGACAGAATGTGTATGGGAGTAGCAAGGGTAAGGAAAACAATTTTTTTTTGCCGAAGTGTGTCATCACTAAAACTCAGAAGTTTCTTCAGACTAACAAGAAAGAAAACTGTCAACAGATACTTTCCCCCCAATCACTGGAAAATAAAAATAAGCATAACCAAGATAGCACTTTTATGGAAAACAAATAAATGTTCACACACATCTAAAAGATACCTAAACAACTGATCTTTAATTCTATAGGGACATGAAGATGCTCAGAGGGTTGGAGCAGCTCTCCTATGAGGACAGGCTGAGAGAGTTGGAGCTCTGCAGCCTGGAGAAGAGAAGGCTTCCAGAAGATCTTATAGTAGCCTTCCAGTATCTGAAGGGGGCTACAGGAAGGCTGTGGAGGGACTATTGACAAGGTCTTGCAATGACAGGACAAGGGGCAATGGGTTTAAACTGGCAGAGGGGAGATTGAAACTGGATGTCAGGAGGAAGTTCTTGCCAGTGAGGGTGGTGAGACACTGGCACAGGTTGCCCAGGGAGGTTGTGGCTGCTCCCTCCATGGAGGTGTTCAAGGCCAGATCGAGCGAGGCCTTGAGTGAGCTGTACTGGTGGGAGGTGTCCCTGCCTATGCCAGGGAGTTGGAACTAGCTGATCCTTGAGGTCCCTCACTGGGAAGAACTTCCTCCTAACATCCAGTTTCAATCTCCCCTCTGTCAGTTCAAACCCATTGCCCCTTGTCCTGTCATTGCAAGACCTTGTCAATAGTCCCTCCCCAGCCTTCCTGTAGGCCCCCTTCAGATACTGGAAGGCTACTATCAGGTCTCCTGGAAGCCTTCTCTTCTCCAGGCTGAAGATCCCCAATTCTCTCAGCCTGTCCTCATAGCAGAGCTGCTCCAGCCCTCTGATCATCTTTGTGGCCCTCCTCTGGACCCCCTCCAACACTTCCATGTCCTTCCCGTGCTGAGGGCTCCAGAACTGCACACAGTACTCCAGGTCATGCCATGAGCAAAGTAATAGAAGTCTGCAACAGATTAGACAATTAATCAAGGTCCCTTGACTTCTAAGCTAACATCATTTATCAAAATAGCAGCCAACTCCCAACAGAGAAATGAAAGAATGTAAAAAACACAAACCCAATACTACTTTTTATAGATATATATATTTCAGAGCCTGAGTTATGAAGATCATTTTTCACCACTAACTAAAGAAAAAAGACTCAAGTCCCATTTCACACAACTCCAGAGCTGAGTGTGTGGAACTGAACAGTGACTTTGGAGCGGACACGACCATTGCAAGCAGCCCTGAGCTGTGTGCCATGTTTTCCCTAGCTTTGTACACATGCAGGCATTTCTTCACTGCCAGCTGTATGTAATTGACAGCTTCTCTGTCAGCAATATGCTGCTTCCCGGCAAACAGAAAGCCCTCTTCTACCAGAGACAGAGTGTGAGATGATGTCATTTATGTACAAAGACATCTTCTCCTAAAGGAGGCTCTGTCAACAGCAAATATCTTCCCTAATAAATACTTCAGGACATATTTCTTACTACTGAGTCTGTTCAAATCCTGCATTCTCCTATCCATGGACTGCACAGGTAAAGCAGAACAACCTCTTTTTGTCTTTGCTTTGTCAGGTTGTGCATATGGTGTTATAGCAATGGGTTTGAACTGGCAGAGGGAAGATTTAGACTGGATGTTAGGAGGAAGTTCTTTACAGTCAGGGTGGTGAGGCACTGGCACAGGTTGCCCAGGGAGGTTGTGGTTGCTCCCTCCCTGGAGGTGTTCAAGGCCAGGTTGGACAAGGCCTTGCGTGAACTGTACTAGTGGGAGGTGTCCCTGCCTATGGCAGGGGGTTGGAACTAGATAATCCTTGAGGTCCCTTCCAACCTTACCGTTCTATGATTCTCCTTGCTTTGACATTTGGGTTTGGATTTAAAGGTAAGAGGATGGTGTGGAAGAATGTTGTAGGGATGACTCCACAGGATGCTTCCTGAAGGTATAACAGGCACAATGCTGGCATGGATAGAAAATGTGTTGGCACTTATATATGTCAGAAGAAGGCAGGAAATGGCCTCGAGTTGTATCAGAGGAGGGTTAGATTGGATATTAGAAAAAAAATCTATATGGAAAAAGTGGTAACTCAGTGGTCACTCTGAACTGAAAGAGTGGTTGCCCAGGAAAGTGGTGTGGTTATCATCTATGGAGGTATTCAAAAACCATGTAGACATGGCATTTCAGGACATGGTGATCTAGTGGCCATGGTGGTGTTGGATTAACAACTTGATAATCTTGGAGGTCTTTTCCAACCTTAGTGATTCTATGATTCTATTATTCTGTATTTATCTGAGTTAAACATGGTTGTCTTGAGCTTTGTGGAGCCAACCTAGGAAAAGAGCACTGCAAAAGTCACTTGAGCACATAAAAAATTTTATTCTGTGATCTTCATTTGCTCTGCTTTGGAAGTCATACTTTGCTTTGACTTTAAAACATGGGAAAAGGATCAGAAAGAGGTGGTTCATATGAAAGGATTATCCCACTGACAGTTTCTGTTCGCTGATTAGGTCATTTTCCACCTAGTAAACCAGAGGTAAACACAGAAACAAACATCTCTTTTTCACAAGAGTGATGAACAAAGGGAATAACAGACAAGGTCAGTATCCTGTGCATTATGTCTTTTATTTGTGTTTAATGCCTCTACTACCATATGCATCCCAGACAAGGACTTTTAACCAGAGAGGCATATTTAGATGTTGAAGGATCACCTAGCCCATCTCCAAATGCCAAATGGGATCAAACATCCTGACGTTGTTCCTGACAAATGCATTTCTGACACATTCTTAAAAGTCTCAATTAATTTGCATTCCTCCATCATGGTTGGCAGCTGTCCCAAGTGTTAAGCATCAGACCCATTTCGTGTAACTTTATACATAGGCACTGACAGCTCAGCCAGTCCTTCTGTGTTCTTTTTATAGTCCATGAGAGGAACAGACATGTGGAGGGCATGATTCATCTAACTTGCTCTGTCATTAAACTAATCATCTCCTTTCTGCGTCTCCCTGTTGAACAGGAGATGCTGCTGGATAACAAGCTAACAAGGTGACAAATGTATCTGTCAGTTGACTGCCACCTTCACCATCCACATAGCTGAACATCTTTCTCAGTACCTACTCTGCATCTCCCCAGACTAGATATTAACCTAGAGAAGTTGATGGTGCTGGTGAGCTAACACTTATAGTATATGAGAAGGCTTCCAGGAGACCTTAGAGTAGCCTTCCAGTATCTGAACGGGGCTACAGGAAGGCTGGGGAGGGACTATTGGCAAGGTCTTGCAATGACAGGACAAGGGGCAAGGGGTTTAAGCTGGCAGAGGGGAGATTGAAGCTGGATGTCAGGAGGAAGTTCTTTCTAGTGAGGGTGGTGAGACACTGGCACAGGTTGCTCAGGGAGGTTGTGGCTGCTCCCTCCCTGGAGGTGTTCAAGGCCAGGTTGGAGGAGGCCTTGAGTGAGCTGTGCTAGTGGGAGGTGTCCCTGCCTGTGGCAGGGGGTTGGAACTAGATAATCCTTGAGGTCCCTTCCAACCTTACCATTCTATGATTCTATATCTCAAAACAGATTTTTTTTTTTTTAACCAATAAAAGCACCATGTCTTAAATTTAGATGTAGCCTGGAACTGTTCACCTCCAGGTTCTCTTGTGTTTCACTTGTGGTTAATCAGTTCCTTGTCAGCTGCACTGTGCTTTAAATGTCATTTTTACCTCATCCTTATTTATTTCATTTTTAAAAGAAGGGTTGCTGTATTGTGTTTTAATTCCATTTGACATGGTAGGAATTTTTAACTGTAGTTAAAGCCAGACCAATTTCTTCCTATGGTCCAACTGCTGCGTGTGTGTACACACAGTGTCTAAATACATACACGGACCTGTGCATGAAGATCCAGACACACAGATTTAAGTTATAAATATACATAAAATGTATTTGTGTATATGTAAATTTACTACTAAGCTGCAAATTTATTTCTCTTTGTTTATGAATTTCTTCAGCTCAAAGCTTGCAAATGAAGCTAACAGAGAAGACATCAAATGAGATATGCCTAGCAGCATGTCACTGTGTGCTGCACTGTGAGCCCTCTCTCCTTGCTTACACCATCAGCCTGGAATATACTTTTAGCTTTGATTCAAATGCCTGCCCAGTTTGAAAATGACAAATGAGTGGGAAAACATTTGCACTGACATAGGGACATTTGTTTCTCAGAACCCACAGCTACAGCAGCACTGAGTGGTCAAAATTATGAAAAATTGTATTCCATTTTCCCTGGGAGATATGTATCTTAGCCTGCCCAATTCCTTTTTATGCACTGCAACATTTATTACTATAGTAACCACATACAGCTCTCTAATTTGCTTGATTGAAGCCTGAGAATCAGAAGGAAAAGCAGATTGGTCAGATTTGCAGTAAGATATGAATCTTTCTACTTAAAAAATTGTCCAAGAAGGAACATTCAGTTCTCTGTTGACGCTATACAAAAATAAAGCCATTTTATTTTTCATCCTCAGCAAGACTTGATGGAAGGGAAAACAAACTATTTCTGCTTTCTTTTAGTTATTATTCATTCTCATTTTGCCACTCTAAGTATGGAACTTTCAAAAAAACTCAATACTTTGATATTTCCTGATCTATCAGGTTTGTAGAGCAATCACTCTTTTCCCAGCATCGATCCAACATTCTTTATTTTATTTTGGTTTATTTTATTTTATCTTACATTTGTGGACACACCAGTAGCTCTAAATTTCAGCTTGCCATTTAAATTGTATATATAAGGACCCAGAAATTTTCTTATTATTTTGCAGGTTTTTTTGTGGTTAAGAGGTGGATTTGCCAAGCTTGTGCTGCATCCTCTGATGTGTTTCAAACCTTATGTATAAAAAATGCCATTTGGATATTTCTTCACCTATCCTTTTTAAAAGGTTTTGAGAAATTAACCTGTGGTGGTTAATTTGAACTTCCTGAATACCTGGCAAGGCATTGCCAGAAGGGCAACAGTGGTCAATCTTTTTTTTCATTTCTAATTTCATTGCTACCAGACTTGGCACTAATTTATCACAGATTCATAGGATCATAGAATGTTTTGAGTTGAAAGGAATCTTTAAAGGTCATTTAGTCCAAGCCCACTGCAGCCAGCAGGGACATCTTCAACTAGATCCTCTAGCTCAGAGCGCCATCCAACCTGACCTGGAGTGTTTCTACAGATAGGGCATCTACCATCTCTCTGGACAGTGTCACTGGAAAAAAAAAAAAAAATCTTCTTTCTCTCTAGTCTAAATCTCCCCTTTTTAGTTTAAAACCAAGATCCTTTGCCCTGTCTATCTAGATCCTTCTTTGACTGTTTGAAATACTGAAAGGTCACAACAAAGTCTCCCCAGAACCTTCTCTTCTCCAGGCTGAACAACCCCAACTCTCTCAGCCTTTCTTCATAGCAGAGGTGCCCCAGACCTCTGGTCATTTTTGAGGCTCTTCTCTGGACTCACTCCAAGATTTTGGTTTTTTTCAGGAGTCTGTACTGGGATCAGTGCTCTTATTTCTCTGGATCAGCACAAAGAAATCCCCAGAGATTAATTCCTCTCCCTTCTTCTTTGTTTATGTTCTGAGAGCCTGTAAAGAACAGCAGAAGGATCATGGAGAGGTTCTTAAGTTAGGTGCTCAAGGGCACTGAGATGGCAGCACCAAGGGTAGCATAGCAGTGAAAACAGCAGAGAAAGCAGTAAAGCCAAGGAAAGGAAGGTTGCTCTGCTGGTTCTTCCATGCACTGCAGTGCAGGTGCTGCACATCATCCAACTCTTTACTCTCCTGTTCACTGTCATTCTCAATCAAAAATCACTTTTTCTTATCTACAAAAAAATTTGGTCAAAAAAACCCTACTTCCACCTATTTTAAAACACAGGGACTGTTTTTGCCCTACTAAAGTTCAAATCTCTTGATGAATCTGTGCTATTCAGACATCCTGAAACAGAAAACCATTTTCTACATTATTTTTCACCTTAGTATAATGTGAGATACTGTTCTGGGAATGTAAAGCAGGAAATATATTTTATTTTAGTTGAGCAGAAAGTATTTTTGTTGAGAAGAGAGAGCTCACTTGCCTAGAGGTGTTATTATGTCTGCTGAAACCAAAGTGCCATTCAGTTACCCTTAAAGCAGCATAATATGCACACAGCAAAAATTATAAAGCAGAAATTTTGGCACTTACTCTCCAGTGTAATTCATTTGCAGTATCCACCTCCTTCAAAGTCATTATACACTTGATAACAGAATACTCAGAACCCAACATGCGATTATTTTTTCCACAGCCTATTATGGATGACATCAAAAGAGTCAGGAAAGCAGAAATCACATACAACTCGAGTGATTTAAATGCACTGCATCTGTTCCACAATCAAAACAATGTGTGGAATTGATGAGGCTTTCTTCTTCTCCTCTTCTTTCTGTGTTTCATTTTCCAGCTTTCTTTTCACAGTTTCTGTTATGGTTTCCATACCAATGACCACAGTTTGTACCTTCTAAATGAATTCATTAGAGAGAAGTGAAAAACAAGGAGAGATATAACAAACTCTACATGCAAGTGCAGTGATCATGGAATTTCCTACTGAGCAAGATACAAACCACTGTTCCATCAAACAAAATGGCAGCACCCTCTGGAAAACTCTTATATATATCTGTAAAGGCATCATACCATAAAGACCAGTGCTGCAAACACATTGAATCCAGAAAATATATCTCCTCACCCATTTCCTCCAGTTTTCAAATTGCCAAAAGCTATGGAGGTTACTCAAAAGCTGAGTTTTAATGCCCTCCTGCTGTACAATTTAGGTGCTTAAATAGAATAAGGTATGTGCCTATAGGCATCATTTTCAGCCTCTTTGAAACTGAGAGACAAGACAGTTATGATGAACCAGTATCTGTTGCCACCCTGTGCTACACTGTAAGACTGTAGTGTACTATGCTATAGGAGTCTACCACTGCTATAGATAAAGTCCCAAGTACTTAAGAAGAATTACTCTGCTTAGCAAGTGGGGAAAAGAAGATCTCAATCTTTAGCCAGGTTTTGGGGTTAGTTTTGGTTGGGTTGATTTTTTTATTTTGTCTTTGTTGTTTTTTTCTTTTGTTTGTTTGTTTGTTTGCTTGGGTTTTGGTGGTGGTGGGTTTTGTGTGTGTGTGTTTTGTTTGTGGTTTTTTTGGGGTTGTTTTTTTTTGGGGGGGGGAGGTTGTGAGTTTAGTTTGGTTTGGTTTGTGGTTTTTTGTTTGTTTGTTTTGGGGAGGACTTCTTGGGGTTTTTTTACATATTTGCCTCTTTTTAGCACCATGTGTACCCATTAAGAAAAGCTAAAAGAGCTCTGCTTTGTATGTGCAAAGGCACAGTGGAAGCCTGGAGCTTAATGGATGTTCTGGGAAGGGGTTTGCTCCCTTTAACTCACAGCACAAGCGAGAAGAGTAGTTCAGGATGATGTATGTGCCCTAATTTAATTCTTTAAAAGGTAGATGTCTAATTTTGAGACACCTGCTGGCTTTGACATGCACAGAAGGAAATAAATACTTCCAGGGTGCCATACATAAATTCTTCAGGTGAGCAAGCTCTGGAGGAAACTGTTTCCAGTGGTGGAGAGCAGAGGGTGGCCAGCTGCCACATCTAGGCTTTTGGACTCTTTGGTGGAGAAAACACAAAGGAAGGAGTTTAATGTCTGTTCCGTATCTCTTCCAAAAGAGTTATTTTCACTCTTAAATTAGTAGTAAAATGTCAGACAGTTTTACACATGGAGGCACAACTCAAAGCTAAATAAAGCTCATGAAAAATGTTCTTTTAGATGAATTTTGGAAGATGTTCTTGTGAAAGCATGGACATACATTTTTCTGTATAATTACATTAAATATGAACTCATTAAGTACAGAAACAAATTCACAAGTGTGAGCCACTCAGAAAGGATGCTCCTTTGATTTTAATTAGTTTTACATGAGTAGCTGTGAATTCCTTAGTAAACTGAGTAATCCTGTTGGAGAAACACAAATAGGAAGAGAGAGAGAGAGAGAGAGAGCAAGCATCAATACTATATTCTTTAGCTCAGAGGAAAGGAAAAGGGCTTTTAGTGCATGCAGTACAGTGAGTTAAAAATAAGCTGTATGCTTGCTATTACCCCTTGATAGTTTCTTTGGATACCGAGGATCATTACTCTGTTTGTGCAATGCAAGAAATGGAATTAAGATTTCATGAACATAGTATAATACTCAAGGGAGGCTAATAAATATGCATAAGCTAGGAGCAGTGATTTTAATAAGGAAATTAATTAGATTACCTGGAAACATTTTATCATGCTTTTTTTTTTTTTTTTTCAAATGCAAGTGGTGTTCAGTTACCCACAAAGCAGTGCTGACTGATAAAACCAATTTTTTTTTAACTATATACCACTTTCCTGGGTGTCCCAGGTTGGGAACTATAAGGTTAAAAAGAGTCCTTTGAGGACTGGAAGATTGTTATTCAATCCCATAATTCTGCTATCTCTTCATAAGCTCACAGCAAGGCCAGTTTGTTCTGTTTTCCTCCCCCTTCGGCCTTGTGCCAGGCAGGAGCTGTGTTATCGGGATAAACATGTAAGGATAGGCCTGGTTTGGGGCCTACAGAGGCTGTGCTTAGGCCTCTTGGATGGCAGAGGCATGGCGGGAAGGATTGGAGCACTGGGGAAGATAGATTTAGTTTTGGGTTGGGGGAAAATTCAGGGGATTCGCTTATGGATTCTGTATCTGCTTTGTAATTTCTACCTGTAACTGTCTCTCTAAATATAATTCTGGTTTTTCCTCCAATTCATTTGAGAGCTTCACTCTGTCGGCTCTTTAAACTCACGACAATGGGTTTTAATGCAACGGTAGTGAAATGGTGACTATTAATAGACCTCTTTTTGTTTGGCTTTCTTTCAAGAAGATCTTGAACATATTTATATATTTATTTTTAATATATTTATAGATACTATGTATATATCTTATATATATATGTATAATATATATCAGATATAGGTGTGTGTGTGTATATATGTATTGTATGTATGTATGTGTATATATGTGTATCAATTTATATAAAAATAACTAAAAACATTTATATTAATTTTATGGGAGGAACAGACCCTCAGCTGGACATCACTACCTCTTACCTACTGAGGGCACTGTCTCTGCTAATTTACCTCAAGTGGAAGTGCTGAATGTTTTAAAACAATAAAGTCTGAAGACAAAAAGGTCTCCTAAAAATGGGCAGCATTGCAGGTTTCCTCTAGAGACTCTAAAGCTCCTTGCTCAAGGAAATATCTATAGATACAGTCTCTTTTGCAGTTTCCCAGATGAATTTAATCTAGAAGTGATTAACCTGACAAATATTTCTACAGAAGGGAGCAGAGAGTTTCTGGAATAGTCAGTCTTGTTTTCAGAAGTTGAAAATAAGATCTTAGAAAGTGTTAATGAATCTCCAGTAGAGAAACTGTTCTCCTGGTCTCATAAAAATCTAGGTACTCAAATTCTCTATACTTAAGTTATTCAGTTTTGCTTTTTAACACAGATGTAAACCATCTGAGCTAGGGGATTATGGAAATTTACTATGATGTTCCTGTTATCTGCTCATAGCATGTCGCTATGTCTCTGTAGCTGCAAAGGAAAAAGGATCTCCAGAGAATAGCTCTTCCCACCGATTCTGGGCGTTCCTAGAATCATAGAATTGGTTAGGTTTGACCATTAAGGTCATTGAGTCCAGCTGTTAACCCAGCACTTCAGAGTCCACCACTAAATCAACATCTTTAAGTACCACATTTGCACATCTTTTATCACTCTGGGGATGATGACTCCACCACTTACCTGGAGAGCCTGTTCCAGTGCTGAAAAACATTTTCAGTGAGAAGATTCTTCCTATTTTCCAATTTAAACTTCTCCTGGTGCAGCTTGAGGCTATTTCCTCATGTCCTATTTCTCCTCTTATTACATGAGAGAAATGACTGGTCCCCTTCTTGCTACAACTCCCTCTCAGGTAGTTATAGAGAGTGATAAACTCTCCCCTGAGCCTTCTTTTCTCCAGGCTAAACAACCCCAGTTCCCTCAGCTGCTTGTTGTAAGACTTGTTCTCTAGACCCTTCAGCTTCATTATTCTTTTCTGGACCTGCTCCAGCACCTCAATGTCGTTCTTGTAGTGAGAAGCCCAAAATGAACACAGTGTTCGAGATGTGCCCTTACCAGTGCCAAGTAGAGGGACATGATCACTTCCCTAAATGTCTCAGTTGCTCAGTGTACTCAGGTACACTAGAGGGTCTTACCTGGCCTTCCGGAAGACAACGGGTTCTCTACTATATCTACCAACTCCATACATACGTTTTGGATACCCTGAAAGTATCCAATGGGCATTGAAGTGACATATGGAGGTCTGGACTGCAGCACTCAACCTGCCTGAGTCAGAGGACATGAATTGCATACCTAAAAACAGACATCCCCCTCTTTCTCCAGGAAGACATTACCCTTCAGTCTCAGTTAAAGCTTTTAACTTTTCAGTCTGGACAATTCAATCATAGCTTTGAAATGGTAAAAGAAAACAGATAAAATCATGCATTGGAGGATTTCCTCTAAATCTTTATTACATTTGATAATATATGAAGGACTGTACCTTAAGTGAACAGTTGCTGCAAACAGAAGGTCAAACCTATGGTGCATATTGTGTTCATCTAATAAAATATGGAAGCTTTCAGCCATACAGCATGTTCTGCTGCATTTTTTTATCTCTAAAGATTGCTTGAAACCAGACAGCAGAACATTTTAATATTCACTGAGAATCAGAAGGGTAAGTACTCTCTTCTCACAGAAAAATTAGGCAATGGAATGTGGAAGAACATGCTGGTGACATACTCTGTGAAAAGGAGCAGGACTGTATCAAGTTGATCTCCATCACTCTTCAAATGAATAACTTGTAATAGCTCTTTGGCAGGAGTAGCTGGGCTGTTTTAAAGAGCTGTCTGACAGTAGCCACAAGGCCGTATTATTTTTCCTGACACCTGAAAGCATTGGACCGTCATGTGATGACTTAATACTCATTAGATGCTCTTCTAAGCCACCTTTGATATTCTACCAGCCTTTATAACAAAGAAGAAATAGGCTTAGCTAAATTAATGCTCCAAATTTCTGGAAGAGAAGTCTAAATTCTATTCCACTCATCCTTTTTAAGAAGTTTCTTTTTCCTGACTGAAATACGGCAATGAGTAAGTGTGTAATAGTGGCCTTTACAGAATCACAGAATGTCAGGGGCTGGAAGGCACCTTGAAAGTTGATCCAGTCCAACTCCCCTGCCAGAGCAGGATCACCCAGAGCAGGTCACACAGGAATGTGTCCAGGAGGGTTTTGAATATCTCCAGAGAAGGAGACTCCACAACCCCCCTGGGTAGCCTGTTCCAGTGTTCTGTCACTCTCACAGGGAAAAAAAAATTCCTCCTCATGTTTACATGAAGCTTCCTATGCCTCAGCTTCCACCCATTGCCCCTTGTNTTGCAGTTTTCCAAGAAGCAGCAGAGCCTGTCAACTGATGGTGACCCTTCTTTATGTTCAGACTTGTTAGTGACAACCACCTGCTGGATCTATAATGCACTGCAAGTTCAAAGGGCGATGCTGTGCAGCTTCCATGCTTAGGTGTGAAGGACAGAACCACAAGCCAGAACCTAAGCAAAACATGGAGCAGGACTTGCTGCAAACTGCTGGCAACTCAGGTGGAAACTGTGGGGGTTTCTTTTTAAAGATCTATATGACTTCCTTAAGAGACTGATAGTTATTTTAGGGTGTATCTTATTTAATCTATTTTTGATGCTTATTTGATGAGGAATGAATGGATCATTGAATCTGATTATATTGACATACCGACTGTGCTGTCTACATCTCTGCTGTCACAGAATCACAGAATGGTAAGGTTGGAAGGGAGGAAGTTCTTTACAGTGAGGGTAGTGAGACACTGGCATAGGTTGCCCAGGGAGATTGTGACTGCTCAAGGCCAAGTTGGATGAGGCCTCGAGTGACCTGTACTAGTGGGAGGTGTCCCTGCCTATGGCAGGGGGCTGGAACTAGATGATCCTTGAGGTCCCTTCCAACCTTACCATTCTATGATCTCACCTGAGATCTCTCCAGATTTATCATGTGAGATATACAGGGACTGATCTGGTTATTTCTGAAGGGAGAGAAAGAGGGGGAAGGGAGATGGAGATTTGGGTCAGGAGCCTCCTGGCAATCTGTTTTGGGAGGGATTTTGTGTTTCTGTATTACTTTTAACTTGTATATAACTGTAAATATTTTGGGAGGGATTTTGTGTTTCTGTATTACTTTTAACTTGTATATAACTGTAAATATTTGTGTATATTGTCTGTATGTATACTTGTAAATTGTGCCAAGATGTAAACATGGCTTCCTTATCTTCCAGCCAGCTGAGTCTACTCTGGTGAATTCATGTGCGGGGGCAGGTGACTCCCAAACCATCACACTGAGCTCAAGAAAGGGCCACCATCTTAGCTAGCTGATGCACCCAGGAGACAGGGAGCTGCATTTACACCCTGCTCTGATGAATGCATACATCACTTACATTAACTGGAAGTGAGACTGAAGCCTAGCTGCCTTCCCCCCCAGTGACTAGCCTCTGGGGTTCAAAATTACCTTTACTAATCTCTTTTTGTCTCAGTGGTCCAATTCATGCTGAATTATTTCATGCCAAGTGGAGCAGCTTAAGGAGAGAGTGAGAACATCTGCTTCACCTACATTAGACAAGTCCACTGCAGCTGATAGCCTTTTGGCTGGATTACTCTCTGCACACACATAGGTTTAGTTCCTGGGAGTACATCACTGCTTTTCATCATCAAGGAGATGCTGTTCTGATCATCCTCTCAGTAAAAGGGTGTTAGACCTTCCTTCAGGAAAAAAAAAGATTCCTGCCAATTTTGGGGGATTTTTTTTGTTTGCCCCATCCCCCCCCCCCCCCCCCCTTTTTTTTTTTC
>VWZE01002952.1:47366-69265 GCA_013396675.1 Eubucco bourcierii
TTTTTTTGTTTTTTTTTTAATGTAAAGAGGGATACATTATTTAATTCCAGTAGAATCACAAAGCTGTGATTTCCCTGTGAAGAAAAGACATCTCTCTGCAGTTCAGAATAAAATACTGACATCTTCCAGGGTTGCAGGATTTAAGTTACAACAGCCTCTTCTGCGTGGCTTATTGCCCAGCCTGACCACTTTCCTATGGACAGAACTGACTGTTCCAGCGCTCCTCCTCCTGCAGCCCCAGCTTATCATAGAATAATTTGGATTGGAAAGGACTTTTAAAGGTCATCTAGTCCAACCCTCACCTTGTAGTAAGCAAGGACATCTTCAGCTAGATGAGGTTGCTCAGAGCCTCACCCAATATGGCCTTGAATGTTTAGAGGGATGGACATCTACCCCCATCCCCCACAATAGTTAATCTGCATTTAATATTTGATTTATATGTGGGGGAGCTTACTCCTCAAAACTCAGGGATACTCTACACTTGAGAAAATAGTACTGTTATAATTGTAAGTTTGAACAAACCAATCAGCCTTGCATGGATCTAGACAAAGTAACTGAATTACATACTTTATAAACTTAAGGTACCAAAATCCTAAATCGGAGGCATCAACTTATAGTTTAGAATACAAAACAGCCTCAGGATAAACTTGAAGGGCTTTGCTAATTTAGCTGCCCTCTCTCTCTTGCTCAATATGCAAAAAGCAGCAGTTGAATTCCTAATGTGCCCTAATTCTTCAGAAAAGAAAATCAGACTTTGCAGCTCTTAGAGTAAACTAAATCTTTTTTCGCTGTCGGATTGTCAACAGATGTTTATGGTTGTGTGAGCTGGGATCTCACTCTCTCATGTACTGCTCAAGAACTGCCAACACAAAGAGAATACCACAGCCCTGTAGCTTCTGCACAGAAGGGATGCCAGTGACAGTGATTTGGTATCTATTTTAAAAAGAGCAGTAGGCTGGCTCTCTTTGTGCAGTTCTCACACTAATAAAAATTATAGTTTATAAATCTTTACTTGTAGAAAAGCAGAAAGAAATTTGGCAGTATGAAAAAAAAAATAAATAGAAAGAATAAAATAAGAGTGGTTTGGGGTTTTTTTTTAGGGTCCACAAGGCAGAAATCCATGATATCAGTGGGTATAGTGATCCATCCCAAATACTCAACCCATATATTTAAGTTGTTTCACTTCTCCAGGGCTGGGGTATGCTCATGACAGTCATAAATCTCAAATTCTTGCTGAGGTTTACATTTTTATACATATGGCCACCATTCATCAACATGTATACTAAATGGTACAATGAGTGATGTCATAATTGAATCATCTTAAGTAACTTCCTGGTCATATTTCCCCAAATTTGGTGTACATGCAGGAATTTTTAAATGTTAATTGAAATGGGAGTGAGCCTTGACTCAATTTAAAGTAAAAGCTCCCTGTGATGGAAGTCTGAGTTACTTATAATTACATGCATTTATATTAAGAACTCCATCTCTCAAATAATCAGTAATTAATGGAAGGAAACTCAACAGAATTCTCTCTACCCATAGAATTAAATCCGTGAGTAATTGTTCTTTTGCAGGTTAAAACATTAGATCCTGGCATGCTGACTTGGAAACAAGTAAAAAGCAATGGATCCGTTGCCAGAAGGAGCAGGAAAGAAATATTAAGAATTAAAACTGATGTGTGTCTTTCCTTTTATCCCTTTTTCTACCAGAGTGAGGTAGATTACCTCAGCAATCTCTTATATTTGATGAACTGATTCTCAGAGGAATGGCCTGATTCTGGGTAGCTGTTAAATGACCTGGTCAGTAACTGCCAGCAATCCAGCTGCCAGAGGGTTGTGTGAATGATCTTCCTTGGGAGTCTTCTTTTTAAAAGCTCTTCTTGGGCAAGTAGAGACCTCTCTCTTTGTTTCAAGCATTTGGGAACATTCTTGTTCCAGCTCTGTATGTTCATTCATCTTCCCCGTGCTGTGCATCCCAGGCACTTTCTGTATACTTCTGAGTTGAGTTGCCTTAGAGATGGATGTCCCCTGAATTTTCTACATACAGATATCTGTGTGGTGCAAAGCATCTAAGTGTCCATCATGGTCAGTGAAGACCTGCCTAATGCTGTGCAGCCTAAAGAGTTGCTCTGCCCAGCAGACAGAAGATGGTGCATTACGATGTACCTTCCAGCACCTACTGCAGCAGGTTGGTTTGGGATTGCTGTTGGTCTCTTGTGGCTACCAGTAAGTCACAGCATAGTTGCCTGGGCATCTCCAGTATGTCAAGCATCGCTTGACAACTACGTTAGAGCTTTCCACTAACAGTAATGGGAGTTTAGATGGTGTAGACAAGATGTTGTTCATAGAGACTGAGCCCAGAAACAGAGCCACTCTGCTTTCAGCAGGGAAAATATTTGCAGACCATTAGCCTGTTTAAAATTGAAATAAACAATTTCCTTCTCCAAGCAAACACAAAGGAAAGGTCATCCTGATTTTGAGATAATGGTTGATTGCTTTTTTTTTTGCTTTTTTTTTTTTTTTCTACAAGAGGGATAGGATGTGAGCATTGAAGGTCTTGCTTTGTGCATTCCAGATCCTAACCTTTAGATGGTACATTATTCTGAGAATGTGTGAGGGTGAGGGTGACAAGATTTCTCTTCTCTAATGAACACTGAAAGAAGGCAGGCAATGTAGTAGATGAAATTTGAGACAAATAAGATGCTTAGAGAACGTGTGCTGCTCTCCCAGTCACTTTTTAGCTTTCACTTTCTGCTTTTGGTTGTTTTCTTCTTAGCAAGTGCTCCTGAAGTCTTATTCTTAGCACTGGCATTTACTTCTTATCTCACTTCATCCTGCCTCACTGTTTTTTTCACTCTGGAAAAATAACTCATCATACTGCCAGAGAGTCACAATTCATTATGGCTCTGTATTAGTACAGGATGACTCTGGAGAACTGGATTTGTTTCTTGCTTCTGACATTGAACTGTGACATGTCTCTGGGTAAATCCTCTTTTGATTCCATCTTCATTGGGTTGAAAAGTTTCACTAAATTAAATTTGCTTTGTGTCCATATTTTTTTCTGTCTGTTCTTAGGTGAGATGTAGGCAGGTTACCTGTCAGAGCTTGAACTAGTCATCCTTATATTCACTGGAGAGAAATAAAAACTGCTGTAGGATATATGTTTAATTAGAAGACAGAAATTACTTCCTTAGGTGCCTGTTTCTCTCCAAGGACTTTAAAAACCAGGATTAACTGAGAGCTTTAATTGTAAATATTTATAATTAGGTGAGGTGAATTGCATGCAACATAAGTAAGACCTCAGGCAAAAATACTTCAAGTATGTTGTTTATTTAAGTGGCCCAAATGGAGACCTCTCATGATGAAATTAATTATGATCAATTAACATACCAACCAGAATCATTCTGCAAAGCTTGAGGATAAATAATGAATTGTGGTTTGTACTTGGCAGCCAAGCTGAGAAGAAACAGGAAACAATTACAAATGTAAAACTGTTTTCATTAGCTTTATCTGCCATCTTTTATGTGGTCAATTAGAAGGAATGGGATAACACAAAAGTGTTTTTATTTTGTTTATGAGTGCTTTGTTTGGGTTTTTTTGATTGTTTGTTTGGAGGTTTGTTGTTGGTTTTGGTTTTTTTTATATTTCAGCTGTGTTTCTTTTTCTGGGATTTAGTATCTTGATTTATGGGATTTCCCAGATTTATCTGTGGCAACCTGTATAAAGTGGAGGAAAAAAATATTTCATTGCAGTTACAATCCCCACATAACAGTTTTTTAAAGCTATAAAATGTGTCTGTCAGAAGGAAAGTTGAACATTCATGTTTGCATCTCCCAACCAGAAAGACTTCTATCTCATCAAGAGGTGTTTCAAGCAATTATGAGGGCATCAGTTATAAAGCATTCTAGAAAGAAGTATCTCCGGGCAGACTCAAAGAGTCTCGCTTCTGGATTTCATCAGGCACAGACTGCATAAACATCTAAAATTCTTCTTCAGGTCAGAAGGGTGGCCCTTAAAAAAGGGAATATAGACTTGGCAACTTCCTGAGGCCTTCTGCACTTTCAGGGTGGTTTGGTTTTATGCTGAGCTGCAATGAAAAACTGAAAAGCATGTCTATTAGGACGTGGATTTCATTGAGAGAAAATTGAAGAAAATCAGGACACTGGCTGCACAGGGAGCTTCAGAACAGAGCTAGCTGAATTACTTGTTATTGATACATGACTCAAAATGCATAATGATAATTTTGGAGCATTGTTACAGCTTGAAATTTCATGTTTGTCTGAGCTACCAAACTCATTTTGTTATTCTTCCGTTAGCCTCTTCAATTACTTAACAGCACTGAATAAATAAATTGGTTCTTTTTAGACAACTTGGAAGATGCTTTACAGAGAAATGCTTGATTTACAGGAGCAGTAAGTGCTATAGATAGGCATGCATATAAATGGCTCCTTTCTTTCATGAATTAATAGCACAGGGAAAAGCTTTGCTGGCATTCCAGAATGTGAAGAAGCACTGAATTTTTCTCTCTGCTCTTTGGCCACTTTTACACCAAGGACCATCTTACTCCACAAAATATATTCTTGCAGACAGGAAGTCTAACCAGAGTGGCAGAAGAAATGGATGATAGGAAGCATCCTTTCTGACCAGAACTCCATCCACTTGATTAATGGGTAGAGAGGTTGATTGATGCACGATTTAACAGAAACAGCTGTTGGCAATGATATTTATTAGCTGCTGCATCTGTAATTAAGTCCTGATACAATGAGAACTAAAGCACTTTAATGTGTAAAATCTTCTGGAGATGGAATGAGTAAGAGCACCTCTCCAATGCTGGGCTTTTGTTGTGCTTATTGGATTCAACTGTCCCTGATTCAGCTCATCTGAATGCTAATTGCTTTCAGTTTTGCCCAACTTTGACTCTAAGTAGACAAGGTAATGACTGATCCAAAAGAGAAAGGAAAGTGCTGATGCTCAAATGCTTTGAACAGCTCTACAGTATTGCCAGCTGAGAATGTGTCTTACAAAGTAGTGGCTATTAGATGCTAGGTAGATATTGCTATCAAGAAGGTATGAACAGATAGCAAAATAGACAGACAGGCAGGGAGATGGATTGATCTGCTGCTCCTTGATTACTTCAGATGCCGAGACTGCAAGTCTAACAGACTGACTGATTGATTATCTTCCTCTTAGACACTTAATGGTTATAATAATAGATGGGGTCAATCTGCCAGCAGTTGCTCATGAAAAGTAATTAATCTGGTTCATACCCTTACCCAGGGGAAAATAAATTATGTATATATCTTCCTTTGGTTGTCCTTGCAGGCAGAATTTCCCACCTTCTAAAGCACTCACAGTCCAGATACAAAGTAAGGGGGGGGGGTTATTAAGAAAAATAGAAGTTTAAGGTACATGAAAGCTCAGAAGCAAAATGTCAATCAACTGAATGTGAAAGCAATTAATAAACTTGGACTCCCCTGTTCATCTCTGCATTCATGTTCTCTGGTACCTAGAAGTAATCAGATTCTCTGTGTGTGCCACTCTCATGCACTACAAACTGCACATATGGATAAAAAATAATTTTGAGGAAAAGCACCTCCATGGTTTTGGCAGCTAGGTGAAGTGGTTTTTGTCCTGAAGTGGTCAGGCAGCTGGACTGGGTGATCATTGTAGGTTCTTTAAAATGGGAAATGCTCTTCCCTCCCCTGAATAGCTAAGGGAAGGTAAAAGCCCTTTGCCTACTTACTTGGTTTGTTTGGAATGATTTATTTTCATCCTTCACTTACCCTACTTTCATTTCCATGAAGGCTTCATGCCCCCATATCCTCTCCTGAGGCAATGTTTAGACTTCACAATGCAATATAAAGTGAGGATTTGAAGTCTGCCCTTGGCAATTAGGCATGTAGGTTTGATTTGCCATGTAGTCAGATATCTGCACCAAAACCCATAATACATCTTTGAGAAATCTCCCCCTCCATCTGTGCAGACATGTACACAAGGACTATCTCCTGCTTCCAGGCCTTCTAACTTTAAGAGGACTAAGTACTAGAGTGACACTCTGTGGAATCATGAATTTTTATTGATTCTTCTCCATTTGCATACCAAATTAGGCAAGTTGCCTTCATTGTCTGAGCACTGCCATCAGTGTCTGGAACTACATTCAGTTCCCCTTACAAAGCTGCATTTTCTTAGAATAAATTTTAAAAGAACTATTGCAGAAGAGAAGATACTGCTGCTTCAACTCCTGCTGTTCTCATTCTTTCAGTCTTTGTTTCTCCTGAGACTCTAAAAGATTTGAAGTTTTCCCACTTAGAATCATAGAATGGTTTAGGTTGGAAGGGACCTCAACGATCATCCAGTTCCAACCCCCTGCCATAGGCAGGGACACCTCCCACTAGCACAGCTCACTCAAGGCATCCTCCAACCTGGTCTTGAACATCTCCAGGGAGGAAGCAACCACAACCTCCCTGGGCAACCTGTGCCAGTGTCTCACCACCCTCACTGTCAAGAACTTCCTCCTAACACCCAGTTTCAGTCTCCCCTCTGCCAGTTCAAACCCATTGCCTCTTGTGCTGTCATTGCAAGACCTTGTCAATAGTCCCTCCCCAGCCTTCCTGTAGGCCCCCTTCAGATACTGGAAGGCTACTGTAAGGTCTTCTGGAAGCCTTCTCTCCTTCAGGCTGCAGAGCCCCAACTATCATAACCTGTCCTCATAGGAGAGCTGCTGCTGCCCTCTAAGCATCTTTGTGGCCTCCTCTGGACTTGCCCCTACAGTTCAATGTCCTTCCTGTGCTGGGGGCTCCAGAACTGTGTGTATATATAGATATATATGTATATATATATAAAACCCACCAAATAAATTATTACACCATCTGGGAGCTCAGAAAACTTGTATGTTGGTCCTTCATCTTCTGGCAAATTTTTACCCCACTTGGCCTCTAACAGATGGCTCAGAAAAACACAGGTCTCTTGTAGGACCTCAATCATATCTGTCAGATTGAGTAATCCAAGACATCTCAAACAACACAGGAGTCCTGGGTATGGACAATTGGATCAAGTCCTTGATGCTAACATTTCCACTTCTAGTGGTGGGACTTAGCTTTGAAAGCCAGTAATTCCTATCCAAAGCATTTGACTTGCATATGGAAATTCATAGCATTGGTTTTGGTTGGAAAAGACCTCTAAGATCATCAAATCCAACCACCAACACCACCGTGGCCATTAAACCATGTCCTGAAATGCCATGTCTACATGTTTTTGGGACACTGCAGTCATGGGGACTCCACCACCTCCCTGGGCAGCCTGTTCCAATGTGTGACCATTCTTTCAGTAAATTGTTTTTTCCTAATATCCAATCCAAACCTCCTCTGGTGCAACTTGAGGGCATTTCCTCTCATTCTATTACTTGCTACTAGGGAGAAGAGATCAGCATTCATCTCACTACAACCTCCTTTTAGGCAGCTGTAGAGAGCAATGAAGTCTCTTATCCTCCTCTATTCCAGAAGAATTCACTATGGGTCAATAAAATTCATACTTGAAATATAAGGAAAGCTAAGTAGGAAGTGAGCTTGCCCTAAGGCAGGTTTGGTGTAGAGCAGAACAGAAACCACAGAGCTGTGAATCTGACACTTTCTCACCGCTAACTCCAAAACTGAACTCCTGAAGAAGTACTAAAGCAGATGATAAGATTTGGGGGTTTTGATCATTCCTTTGCTTGCTTTTTATGTAAAACTTCTTTTCATGAACACTGACCGAGTTGTATAGAAAAGCAGATAGGAAAATTCAGTTGTAAGGACCATATTGCAGATCTGTTTGATGTTTTCAGTTTGTTCTCTGTATGAAAAAACAAAAATCAGAACAGGCAACAGCAGGTTCTGCCCTTCAAAGCCCAAACATCTGAGAAGTGTGAGGAATAAATTAGTCATTTTACCTTTTGAAAGTGTCTAGGGCTGTCTCCTGAGTCTTCAGAAGACTGTGAAGTGGTATAGCAAGTATCAGGGACGATTGAACAGGCTTTGACACTTTTCAGCAAGTTCACTTTATTTTGCCTGCTACAGAGCTATTGTCCTGACTTTGTGTCTAATGTCCCTTCTGGTTTTCTTTTGTAAGCAGCTCCACTTGCCACCTTCTTTCATCTTCTGCAGCTCCAGTCTCAAAGAGCACCTCTGCTCTTCATTCTGTTTCTGCTTTAACTTTCAGCAATGTGCTACTGAAAAGGATCCTGCCCACTTTCAGCTCAAATTCAGCTAAAAACCAACAGCCATGCTTACAAATACACTGGCTAAAGACAGAATTCAACTGAGGTTCTTAGATTGGTATTCATATGTTGTAATTTGGGCACTTAGATACCTAAACATTTAAGATCTGCGTTAGCCACAGAACTGTTTTGAAGCCACTGGTGAATGCTAACACATCTGCAGTTGTTCTCACCATCTTACATGCTTGCCTTGCTCTTGGAGGTGGTTGCAGAGCCTGTTGAGAGTCATAGAACGGTTTGAATAGAAAGGGACCTTTAAAGATCATCTAGACCCAAACCTGTCATGGACAGAGATGCCTTCCACTAGACCAAATTGCTCAGGGCCCTTTCCAACCTGGCCTTGGTTTGGATTAGATAAAATCAAACCCTATACCCCACTATTTCAGACCCAAACCAATTTTTTTTTATATATACAATTATTGTTCAAGGTTATCAAAGTTTAGCCTTTTTCATTTAGTTTTGCCAGAATATAGACGAAAGAAAAGGGAACACATGTATCAACTTTTAAACTTTATAGCCTTACAAAAGGAAAAGTAGAATGCCTTTTTCATCTACCTCATCACACTGACTTTTACCAGAAATAGGTGAAGTTGAACTCTGCTTTTTTAAATGTATACCTCATACATTGGTTCCCAAGTCAGAACTGAACCTTAGAGTTTAATTTGTGTGATTTTCAGTTCTCCTGTACTGAAAATGTGAAGCAAGTTTTCTTCAGGCTTGGGTTTTTTTCCTAGAGATTTTAGTGATTTTTAGGTCAGACAATTTATTGGAACCTAGGCTGCATCAAGAGAAGTGTGGTCACTAGGTCAAGGGAGATGTTTCTACTCTCTACACCACACTGGTCAGATCCCACCTGGAATACTGTGTCCAGAGCTTGAGTCTTCAATGTGAGAAAAAAATGGAACTGCTCAAACAGGTCTAAAGGAGGTCACAAAGGTGATCAGGAGGCTGGAGCACCTGTCCTGTGTGGACATGCTGAGAGTTTGGGTTGTTCAGTTCAAAGAAAAGAAGGCTCTGGGGAGACCTTCCAACAGCCTTCAGTACTTAAAGGGTACCTACAAGAAAGATGGGGAGGGATTCTATCAGAGAGTGTAGGTGGTATGATGGGAGGCAATGGTTTTAAACTGGGAGATGGCATATTTAGGTTAGAAGTAAGGAAGAAATTCTCTATTGTGAAGGTGGCAAAAATATGGATGGTGGTGCCCAGAAAAGCTGTGGATGTCCCCTCTCTGGAAGTGTTCAAGGTCAGGTTGGATGGGGCTCTGAACGACCTGGTCTAATGGAAGGGTTCCCCACTGATAACAGAGGGATTAAGGTCCCTTCCAACCCAAGCCATTCTTTGCTTCTGTGACAAGCAGCCCTTGCAGAAGGGAGCTCCTTGTCAGCATTATTTCTCGTTGCCTGAGCCTAGTCCATAGCCTTCCCTGCCAAAATCCCTTGTGCTCCACTGCTGCAGAAGCCCAATACCTGCTCTCCAGCTGAGCATTTACAGCAGAGCAGTTCATGACTACTCACCCTGTTTGATTATTTGGGCTGCCCTATTGCCCACACCCCTAGCAATAGGCTCTCACGTTTTGTTTTCACAGGGCACATGTCAATTCCTGTAACTCCTTCACTTACAGGGTAAACACAGAGTAGCTGCCAAGGCAGTGTGCTCCCCTGCTGCCTTCTCCTATGCACGTTTACCCAGTGTGAAATCAGCTGCTTGGGGTTTGTCCAACTTTGCTGCTAAAAGCCTTGTTTTTCTCATCAAAAAAAGCTTTTCAGCTCTCCAAATCTCAAAAGCCTGTTAGAGGGGACTCATTTTCTATGAGAATCTTTTATCAGACTATATTTCAGTGTTGCTGTATCCCCTCTTGCTAATGCTACACACTGCCACAGATGCTGGTTAGAGTCCCTTTATTGAGATATTTCCAGTGGTTACACTTCCTGGAATCATTTCATAAGTGCTCAAGTGAACAGATATGGAAAATAATTTGGAAGAAGTGGAGCTGTATGAATATATAGGAAAACATTTTATCTTTATGCAGAGGGAAAAAAAAAAAAAGGTAGTGAGCAAGGCAGTACTGGAAAAAGGATTTGTGTGTGTGTGTCTGTGTGCATTCCAGAATATTTTTGCATGCTACAAAAACCAAACCAAGCCCTACTTTTTTCCCCTTGAGGAAAAGGAAATAAGGAGCTTAATGTTTCTCAACAATTCAATAATTTAAGGATAGTCTGTCTTTGTGAATTGTCATTATGTCACAAGCAAAAGCAATAGCAAGCAAATGTCTGTTCCAGTAGCTCGTATTGGCCCTAAGGAAAACACAAGTGTAAAATGATTTGATGGGATTAAATTGCACTGAAATGATCAGATCTGGCATTTGGGTCTGCCTTTAACTTTCCCAGACAGATGCAACACTGCAGAGTGAAGTTGATAATTCTCCTTCAAAACCAATAATCTGTGCTAAGCATCTTGTTTTCCTTGAAGAAGTTTTGATATGCATACTGACCTCCAAAACCAACTGAGAGATTATTCAAAGAGTGATCCAGACAGCTGTAATGGAAATTATCTTTATTTTTCTTTCTGTAACTAATATTTCTTTGCTCAAATGCGTGGCTATAAAGAAAGAGCACACACAGAAATTTAGTACATGACCAAATGCTGACCTGTGAAGTTAAAAAGCAGAAAAAACAGAGGAATTTAGCTTCCTTTTGTCTCAGTGTGCCATTATATGTATGACTCACCAAATATTCCTCTGCATCACATATCAGAAGTCAATGTACCAATGTTCTGGCAGTTTTCTTGCTGGGTACAGAGGTAACCACTTCCTGCTAAAAGCATCTGAATTGTTTTGAAATAGCTGATAAATGCAAGTTCCAAAAGGAAAATAGGGGGGAAAAGAAAAAGGAGAAAAAATAAATATATGAGACACACACACACACACACAACCCCCCAGCACTTTAAATGTGGGTTGTGAATTAATCAAATTGTATTTTCCACTGTTTCTCTGGAAGGAAAGAAAATTACTGGTGTTCCAAGAGTTGCTATTTTATTAAAAGCCACTCTATTTTTCTTTCCAAAGCCCTTAAAGCAGAGACAGACCGAGATTAAAATCAACCAGCAGTTAAAAGCTACTTTGCTTTGTTGTTGAGCTTCCAAAGGGATACTCCGGGAAAGAGATGGGTTAAAAGTTGAGGGTTGAGGACAGGCAGCACTTGCACCTGGGTGCTTTGCTGGATGTTGTCCTATGACCATACAGGTGCCAGAAAACGCAAAGTGGATGCCATATGCCAGCAAATTAGGCAAGCACCTGCTTAGCTAAGTACTGAAAAATCTTGGGAATTTTCTGGTTAGTTCAGTGACAGAAGCCAGGGTATGAAAGTGCATGCCATGTACTCACTTTGCTAATAAGCCTACCATTGCACTGGTAACCAAGGTTGGGCTAGGACTTCATTCTTAACATGGACAGCAAACCTTCCTCAACACCAAGAGCAGACTACAGAGAAAGATGGGTTATTGCTTTGCTGATCTGAGACAAAATTGGTCAAAACTGATCAAAAAGTAATTTTTCAGCAGCAGTGGATCCGGCACATGCAGATGTAGCTGCTGGGAAAGCCAGAGGAGTTGAAGCAGAGCAGATGCATTCGTGTGTTCATGACTCTCCATGAATTGGGGGTCAGTCTGTTCTCCCAAATAACAGGCACTGGGAAAGAAAGGAATGACCTCAAGTTGTCCCAGGGGAGGTTTGGGTTGGACATTAGGAAAACTTCCTTCACTGAAAGGGGTGTCAAAGACTGGAATAGACTGCCCAGGGCAGAGGCGGAGTCCCCATCCCTGAAGGGATTTAAAAGTTGTGAAGATGTGGTGGTGAAGGGCATGTTTTAATGGTGACCTGGCAGTGCAAAGCTGTTTGGACTTGGTGACCTTAAAGGTCTCTTTCAACCAAAACAATTTTATGAGCATATGATTCTATATCCATGTAGGTCTCTGGCAGTGTCCTGAATGTGAGCCTGTGAGGTCTTAACACATCCTAGTGCGGGACAACAACAGGGCTTGTGAATGCATGAGGTACCCTCTGTAAACCAAAACAAATTACTGACTGGTAAGATACTAGAAAAACTGATCACACCTGACTAGAACCAGCTTTGAGGAGTCTCCAGGGTGGTCTTGAACAAAATGTTAGCACAGTGAGTGCAGGCAATGTTTACAACTTTCTGCCACTTGTCTCTATGTAGAAGAGGAAGCTTGACGGGATCATCAATACAGTTACATCTGATCCATGTGGGCTTCCTTTGTAAGCCTTGGAGAGATGGAGAGGGGAGTCTACAGTGCACTTAGTCTCATCTTAATACAGAGCATCTAAAATGGACTAGATAAATCACATCTCAAAATGATCTGTTCCTCTCTTTTGACATTAAAGAGAGCCCAGTTTCCCTGGCCTGAATTGAGGCATCTATCTCACAGATGACTAAATAATCTTAAATGAATTCCATCTATTTGCAGTTGACCAGAGAATCCCACTGGGTCTGCCTCTCTTATGGTAAAAGCTTTATTTTCTCGTTACAAAGACCACAAGACACACAGGTTCCTATTTGAGACACCTCTTCATCAGGGAAGAAATGGAAAAACACAAACAAAAAGAAAAGGATATTCAGTGAAAGGGAACTCCATCAGTCTTAGACTGACAAGTAAGGTACTTAATTTTTAATGGTGGTAGTTGCCTACATTTCCTACTCAAAGATATGAGAGCAAATTTCACATCATGGTTTGATATTACAGCAAATTTCACCCCCCATAGTTTGGACCAACCTAGTCCCTCTTCCAGAAGAAACTTCAGTATGTATGCAGTGCTAACCAGATGAGTAGGTGGAGTTGTTTCCTACAGCTGGAGTGGACTTTCATCCAAGGATGAAATACTTCTTCAGAAACACCACAGAGACTGTAAGATCACTATTAAAATGTTCATTTTCCAATAAAATATTTAAATTTCAAAGATATTTCATCTGTCCTTGGTTATGAAATAAATAACATGTTAATGTTAAAATGCCTTCATTGTGGGAGTCTTTTCTTTATCAGAAGGGAAGTGAAAAAGCTATTTTTAGTCAGAACTGGAAAGGTATTTTCTGATCCCTCACATAAAATATGACAGCTCTGTAATCTGGGATGAAGGCATGTGGAAAATAATTCTATTAACATTCATCCAGCCATAAAATTTTCTTTTTATTCATTCTTTCTCTTTTATCTATCCACAAACACTAAAAAACCCAGCTTTTTCAAATGAATCCTAAAGCTTTACAACCACCTACCAGGATCAGAATCCATCTGCGTTTCAGTTAGAGCTGGGCCTCACAGAGGCTGCTACGAGCCTGCATGATTTTCTCTCTGAAATCAATTGCAATTACTAAAACCCCATCAATGCTCTAGTAAGATAAACACAGACAACTATTAAAGCTTTATCACAATACTAGAAGAAGGCATCTCTACATGATTCGAGTTGACTGCAAACGCATCCGCTGCTGTCACAACCAAGTGACCAAGCCACCATGGGGACACCCATGAGCGAGTTTCCGACAAGTGTGGGCAGCCAAGCAGCTGTGGCACAAACCCCACATCAGCTGTTGATTTTTTTTTCCTTGCCACCACAGGTGGATGTACAACCACAGTAACACAGCTGCCTGTACCTGAGGTGCAGCATTTCTCACCAAATCCACAGCTGCTGCTTGATGAGTATAGCCTAAGCTAGCCCCATTCTGGCAGGAGCTGTTTTCAAACACTAGCTGTGAGGCACTGATTAATAGATCCAAATGATTCAGCCTCTGCTTTGTCAACTTTGCCATCTGCCTGCTTCTCCATCACCTATCCAAATGAGAGGGGGTAGCCCTGAAGAAGCCTGTCTTCTCCCAGGCACTCCTGCCAGCAATACAAGGAATCTTGGCAGTTCCCAGAGGGACTGTAAAGTATTCCCTCTGTACTAGGAGATATCTACAGGCTGTCATGGAAAGTCCTCATGACCTGAGAGGTCTTCAGTGTAGCTGTAAAAGTGAAGTGATACGAATTCCATTTAGCTGTCAATCAACAGCGACCTTGCAAACAGCTTGCAGATTGCTCTCAAGCCATGATTGTTGATTCAGGAGCCTGTAGACCATGTTTAGGGATGAGCTTTGTTCATGACAGAATCCACACATAGTCTCGTAACATTACAAAGCTTGGCAGACTGGCCTCAAGGGCACCTTGACGTGGCTCTGCTAAGGGATGTCCAGTGTAAACGCAGGGCACTACCCTGCAGAGAGACCTCCAGGTGCCTTTATGATCATTTCAGCAGTCCAAAGAAAGAGAAAATGGTAATGTCCTGGTTGTAGCGTGGCTACTGCTGTCCATTGATGCTGTAGTGAATGCTGAGAATCTATCTGCAAAGGCAGTCAAATAATTCGTCCACGGAATCGAACATCTTCATCTCTCTGTCAAGGGAATCCACCAAAAACATCATCTGGTTTTAGTGAGGTGAGAGCTCTGAAGGTCCTGGCTGCCACCTAGTGGAGTTGTGTTGTGTCTGTAGACTAAACTGAATACATTAAGAGTACATTCGGGAATAACTGAGAACTAGCCTATATTCTTTAGGTGAAACAGTCTGATTACCTGAGAGAAAAACAGAGCGGCCTCAGACACCAATCAACCACTATGGTCTGGACCACTCTGTCTGAATCTCTGTCTTCTGCCAGTTTCTTTTCTAGCACATGCATTTTGTCATGTAACTGTCTTTGATGTTGTTGTTCTCTTGATTTGGGTTTTGTTTTGCCCAGCACTGTTTCTTCATTGTCTGAACAGACCAGAAAATACATCAGGTCTAGCCTGTACCTTGTCACTGGTGATGAGCAAAGCTCACACCTAGGGAAAAGTGCAAGCACAGCGGGAAGACATATCAGGGCTTGTTGTGAAAGAACAAGAGGTGGTGGGTTTCAACTGAAGGATAGCAGGTTTAGGTTAGATAAAAGCAGGAATTCCATACTGTGATCCTGGTGAAACACTGACTTAGTTTACCAAGAGACAGGGTAGAAGCCCCACCCATGGAAACATTCCAGGTCAGGTTGTTTGGGACTCTGAGCAACCTGCCATAGTTGAAGGTCTCCATGCTGGCTGCAGGGGGTTGGACTAAAAGACCTTTGAAAGCCCCTTCACAACCAAATTGTTCTGTGATCCTACAATAACCTCTACTTCCCTGAGAGCCTCCTCAACCCACTTGTATCTTTGATATTTCAAAATTTCCTGACAGTCTCTCAAGCACTGTCTTGAACCCATGCAAATTTTGTATGTCTAGAAAGAAAGCGTTGCCAACAGATCCAGAGAGGTGACTCTGCCACTTTGCTCTGCTCTAGTAAGACCTCTCCTGGAGTACCACGTCCATCTCTGGGGCCTTCAACACAAGAAGGACAAGGACCTGCTGGAGTGGATCCAGAGGAAGGCCATGAAAATGATCAGGGGGCTGGAGCACCTCTCTGTGAAGACAGGCTGAGAGAGTTATGGTTTTTCAACCTGGAGAAGACTCTGAAGAGACCTAATAGCAGTCTTCCAGTATATGAAGGGAGCCTACAAGAAGGCCGGAAAGGAATTGTTTACAAAGGTCTGTGGTGATAGGACAAAGGGCAAAGGCTTGTAATTAGAGAAGAGCAGGTTTAGGTTGCACATCAGAGGGCAGGAGGAGTTCTGCTATGAGGACAGGTTATGAGAGTTGGGGGTCTTAAGCCTGGAGAAGAGGAGGAGGCCTTATAGTAGCCTTCCAGTATCTGAAGGGGGCCTACAGGAGGGCTGGGGAGGGACTATTTAAAGGTCATGTAATGACAGCATAAGGGGCAGTGGGTTTAAACTGGCAGAGGGGAGATTGAAACTGGGTGTCAGGAGGAAGTTCTTGACAGTGAGGGTGGTGAGACACTGACACAGGTTGCCCAGGGAGGTTGTGGCTGCTCCCTCCCTGGAGGTGTTCAAGGCCAGGTTGGATGAGGCCTTGAGTGACCGGTACTAGTGGGAGGTGTCCCTGCCTATGGCAGGGGGTTGGAACTACATGATCTTTGAGGTCCCTTCCAACCTTACCATTCTATGATTCTATTTGGAGGAAGTTCTTTATTATGAGGGTAGTGGAACACTGGAGCAGGTTGCCCAGGAAGGTAGCTGATGCCCCATCCTCAGAGGTATTCAAGGCCAGGCTCAACATGGCTTTGGGCAACCTGATCTACTGAAGGATGTCCCTGCTCACCATAGAGGGGCTGGGCTAGATGACCTTTGGAGGCCTCTTCCAACCTAAACCATTCTGTGACTCTGTGTTTTCATATGCTGCTGTTGCTTTAAGAAAGGTGTGTATTTTCTGCTTTGATACAGCAATTTTGTTCAATCACATACAAAAACGACATGAAAATCCTATTCCCACCTAGATTTGCAAGGAATCTTTTCACCTTCTGTTCTGATATTGTAAAATATTTATAGATCTATCTATCTATATATATATTAAAATGTGATCACATTTAACCCAAAATGTAGTAGAAATAAAGACAGCCAGTCACTTCACATTATGCCATGAAAAATGAGCACTGTGTGTTTTTATTTATGACTAAACAACGTCGATGTTCCGCAAGCACGCAGACCATGAAATATTCATACAAACTGCAAGTCTATCTTTGAGCTCTTCAGCTATAAAGCTACGGTGTAAAAATCATTTTCACTAACCAAAATCCTCACCATCGTCCTGACATTTCTTGCAGGAGGCAAGATCTGATTAAAAGCTTTATTCTTTATGGATAACTGCAAGTTCTTCACCTTAAGGATACCATACTAATATCTTCATTTGGTAATACGAGAGCACGATTTAAGCTAGATTGTGATGGTGTAGAAGTAATTGTGTCTCTTGCAACCAAAGCTGATGTGGATTATGTGTGTCTGAGCTGAGTTTCAAATTCCAGACCCTTCCCTGTTCCCATCAGGGAGCAGTGTGATTATAATTAAAAGATATTTCATGCTTGTTCCAAATCTATTATAGAGAAGGACTTCTCTCTTTTCCTACAGGTACAAAGAGGCAACACAGAAGATTTGGGATCTTAACTCATTGAAAGATTTCAGATACAAATTGATTTAGACTTTGCCAGCAAAATTTTTATTAGAACTATCAGTTTAAACACTTTGGGTCATTTCTGTGCATTTCATTGCATTTCTATGTATTTCTTTGCATGTGACAGACAGGAACTTACAGAAACAGAACCTTATGTGATAAGTGTGTGCGTGCTCCTAAGGTACTGTTAAGATTGGTATGAAATATCTAAATTCAATGCAATGCCCTTCCTGAGAAACTCAAGTGTTTATGCTTTTAAATTCTATTTAACACTTTATATGGGGAGAAATGGAACTTGCTAAAACTCTGATGTAACTGTAATACACCATGTACAGACATCATTGCTACTAATATTCTAACTAAACAGTCAGAGTTGTGTCTTCTGATATCATATCCTGCAAAATCTTAACACATTGAAAGATTTCAGATACAAATTGTTTTAGACTTTGCCAGCAAAGTTTTTATTAGAACTGTCAGTTTAAACACTTTGGGTCATTTCTATTCTTTTTATGTTTTCTCTTCTCTAGTGTCCTACACTAAGGTAAACATCATTATTACTGTAGGACAATCCTTGTCAGAGGTACCAACTGTTTACTGTATTACGGCTTGAAATATAATTCAAGTAAAGCAAAACACTGAAAAGCTGCCCTTCAGAGAAACACAGAATCACAGAATGGTGAAAGTTGGAAGAGACCTCTGAAGAGCATCAATTCCAATCCACCTACTAGAACAGGATTACTTAGAGTAAATCACATAGGAACATGTCTAGGTAGGGTTTGAATCTCTCCAGAGGAGACAACTCCAAAACCTCTCTGGGCAGCCTTTTCCAGCACTGGCAACCCCAAAGTGAAGAATATTTGCCCCTGCTTCACTCAAATCTGAATTTCACAATGGAAAAAGTAATAGTAGTAACCTTGTCTTGATGTTAGATGAAGACAGAACCACAAGGGTTCACTCTTAGTCCTTATATTACGCACCATTTTATTTTGTTAATATAAAACACAGAAGATGAACTGTTACTAGGGGAGGCTTTGTTATTGCTGCTGATTGCTGTTGAAGTTATTAACAGCTATAATGTGTGGGGAAGCAATGCAAGGAATTAAGATAAACAGGGGAGAAACAACCAAACAAAAAACCAAGAAACCAAACCCAAAGAACTCCTCCTCCCCCCACAAAAAAAAAGAGAAAAAAAACCAACCAACCAAACAAACAAAAACCCTAAACCAAAACAACAGTCTAAAAAGGTGATTACTGCACTGAGAGAGGATAAAAAAAAAATTAGAGTAAAACTGATGGACAGGAGGCTAACAAGAGATGCTACCTGTATGTGAAATGTAGAAGAAACTAATCACTCCACTGTGAGATATTGCTGGTAATAGAACTTAAACTAAATGGAAGACTGGATCTTTAGTGATGCCATGCTGTTAGAAGTATTACTTATTTTTAGGAATCTGGCAGGTGCCTTTGAGGGTAGAAGGAGAAAAGTTAATCAGTTTTCCATCTAAATATGAGGAGGAACCTCCTTTGAGGGAGGTGGAGCACTGGAATGGGCTACCCAGATTGGTGGTCTCCATCTCTGGCATAATTCCACACCTGCCCGGACACGATCCTCTGCGATCTGCTCTAGGTGAAGCTGTTTTGGCAAGTGGGTTGGACTAGAAGATCTAGAGAGGTCTCACACACCCCCTATGATTATGTGTTCTGTATGTGTGATGTCCTAGAATTGATTCTGATTCAAGATAAAAACTGAGTCGAAATGACTGAACTTGCCCCTAAGCTAGCAGAAACCTGTCTGCTGCACCTGAAACTACTGATCTTTTCATTTCTTCTGCAGCCTGCAGTGAGATCAGCTCAGCCACCATGCCTGGGATCTCTGTTACAGTTCTCTCTTTACTTGTTGCAAGCTAAACCCTGCAGCAATTTGCACACCTTGGGAATGATTCTCTATCTTCAGGTCAATTTTCCATTGCTCTGGCCCTTCTCCAAGTGAAAGTAAATCATACTTAGCCAAATTTATTCTTCAAAGGTTAAGGAGTTTCTGTTACTCACACTTTTCATACTTGTTTTATCAAACTTTGCACGTGACAGACAGGAACTTACAGAAACAGAACCTTATGTGATAAGTGTGTGCGTGCTCCTAAGGTACTGTTAAGATTGGTATGAAATATCTAAATTCAATGCAATGCCCTTCCTGAGAAACTCAAGTGTTTATGCTTTTAAATTCTATTTAACACTTTATATGGGGAGAAATGGAACTTGCTAAAACTCTGATGTAACTGTAATACACCATGTACAGACATCATTGCTACTAATATTCTAACTAAACAGTCAGAGTTGTGTCTTCTGATATCATATCCTGCAAAAGACATCCAGTGGGCAGAAGTGCTGTAGAATTGGATCCTCTTCAGTAAAATCTCCAGTTGTTTTGTTTGGTGGCATCTTTGACTTCTTGTTTGGCTTTTTCCTCATCGAGTTTTCACATATAATCATTCCAGACCCCAAGGGAATCTTTAGCACACAGATGTAGTCATTTTTACTCCAGAACTGGATGGCATAGTCCATCTCGTCCTCCTCCACACTCGCATAAGTCCATATCTCTTACCATGCCACCTCCGGCCAATTTCCGTTTGCACCTCGAAAGGAAAGGAAAAGAAAATGCTATTTTGTGGTCCAGTACTGCTTGGGAGTGGACCAGTGGAAAAGTGGAAAGACAAACAGTAGCTAGAGAAGGGTAAATTTAGATATCTCTGTCCAAGTTAGCTCCTCTTGGCTGATCGATAGAAGCAGAGTCCCCCAGAAAGTGTTTCACCTGGCCTGTCTCATCATACCCACCCCTCTGCATTGATGAAAGCACCTAAAACATCTTAGCCCAGAGTTAGTCTCCTGTATTTAAAAGAGTAACTCAACCCCAGTTCTCCTTTTAAGATGTAAGGATTTATTTTATGAGTCCACCCAGCCTTGTGTTCCTACTTAATGACTGTGGGCCCACCAACCAAACTTTATTATTAGAGTTGTCACAAGACAGTTAAAATAAACTGAAAAAAAAAAAATCTCACTTCCATTTTTAGCTGGTCACTTTTCACTTTCTACCTAATGGTCCTCACCCCACCTTCCTCTGATGAATTTAAAAGTCTCTCAGCAATAAGTAACTTTCTCCCATCAAGGCAGATATATTTTGGTGTCTTTATGCAGTCAAGTCACCTGAACCTCCTTTTGAGAAACAGAAGAGTTTGAGGTCTCTAACACGTGGTGTAAAGCATTTTTTCCACTATTTTAGAATATGTTCTCAGCCCATATCTTCTCTTTTTTTCATTTGTTTGTGGGTTTTTGCTTGTTTAGGTTTTTTTGTTTGTTTGCTTGCTTACAGACCTCTTTGAAAATTTATTCCAGTAATGGTCTCACCAAAGCTGCCTACACATGATAAATATATTCATTTCACATTGCTTGCTCTCCCTCAGTTGCTAAGGGATGCTGTCTTACTTCCATCTGCTTCTGGAACAGTATAATCTGTGCAAGCATCAAGGTTCATCAATTTGTGTCTAAGCTATAACATAACTTTGCTAATTAAGACAGTGAGAGGAAAGCCATCAGCAACCAGGAGACATTAGTTAGCTGTGAACTATGCATACAATGCGTTGGTATGTTCACAGAAATGGTCCAGACCAGCTCCTAAAGCTTGTTTGCACATCAGGTGCTTATTAGAGATCTGTGCCTTCCCAGATGTTTAATAGGATGGAAATGTCTAAATTGAAGTGTCAGGTGTCATTGATGCCAAGTTGAATATAAAGCTCTGGTCTGCCACCCAAAGAGATCAGGATTGTGAATAGACAAGTGAAAGGAGTGTCAGCTGAACCCAGGCAGCATTGGGGAGGTAACAATTCATTACCATTAACCCAACCAAATAACTGGTAATATATTTTAAGATACTTCTTTTAGTATTTCAGGAATTTCTGACAAAACTAAGTGTGAACTGTGGCACACATAGACAATTAAATACTGAAAGCTTAATGAGGTTAGCACTTGGAAAATGGAGACATAGACAATAAAACCCAGAGAGTCTAGAAGGGGTCAGCTATCTCTAACACAGAAAACTACCCATGGTCATTTCAAAATTTCACTGACTGTGTTGGTTAGAGATAAGCTTCACCTCCTAAACACATCTTTGACCCTCCAGGGATACCTTTTTGGGTTGCATATGCAATCAGGACTCTCCTGGTTTTTAGGAGCCACAGGTATAAACCAGTAGACTCTGCAAAGTCTGAAACTGAACCCAAATCTTGCTCTAAAATTACTATCTCAACAGCCCTGTAGCCAGAAAAGGCAAAATTCCAGCGTTTCAACTCATTATAAAATATGGAGAATGAACTGATATGTTTCCTATATAATTTGCTGAAGATGCATGCTTATCACATTTGGACTCTATGAAAAATGGACCTGGATATCAAGCTAAATGGAAAGATTCTTGTCCCATCAGCAGTGAAATTCTCATGTATATATACTAAATGGAAAAATGGAATTCATCAACATGAATACCAGGAAGCTTCATGAGCTTATTAAAAATACTTTTTT
>VWZE01002952.1:71481-110750 GCA_013396675.1 Eubucco bourcierii
CAATATTGTGGGGGGGGGGGGGGGGAAGGGAAAGGTTACTTGTTAATGTAAATCTTGCAGTGAAAATCTGAGTTGGGGTTTTTTTGTTGTTTCAGTTATTATGCATTTTGTGCACTTTCACTGACACCAATACAATGATTCTTATTAATGTCATTTCTGTTGGCAGCATTCAAGCATCTAAATAGATTGCTCAAGATGAAAATCTGTGAATCTGACTTTAAGCAAACCAATTTTGTTAATAGCCTGTGTGATTCTTTTTTTTTTCCTAGCTCATATAATTGCCATTCTCTTTTGAGATGGCTGCTAGATTAAATTCTGACCAGTATTTTAAGATATTATTAGTAGGATTCATCTGACTAAATATAGATATCTGCAGTGAGATGCCTGAACTATCACCCTGGTCTTTCTTTGCAGTCAATGGAGAGCAGACCACTATAGTCAGTGGAGCCTCAGGTGGAGTTGTGGATGAGTCATCTCCTCCAAAGGTAAATATCTATTACAAATAAGGTGGATCACATACCAAAATTGCATATTTCCCTTTCATAACTCCACAAAGACCTGAGGAGCATTAGCTGAGCTCCAAACCTAGCTAGGGTCAATTCTGAATTGCAAGCAAATTTTCCTACAACTGCCATTTGTCACAGTTTTGCCAAAATCTGTGAAGCTGCTCAGTTTTCCAGAATTGGAGTTTCTCCCTATGCATTTTTTGTGTGTCCATACACACCACCACCTCTTCTATAAGTGAGGATGAAAGTTTTATTCTGATCAAGAATGTCCTCACTTTACCAGGAAGTCCAATCTTATTTTATCTATTGGTGATGCCTTTAGTACATTATAGCAGAAAAAGTCATCACTGCAATCCTCTGAATCTTTTGACTTCATATATAGATGTCAGATGAGCACTAGTAAGAGGATAAATCATGGAGGTAGAAAGAAATGTAATATTTTACGGAACCACAGCAAACCATGACCAGAATTCAACTTGAGCTCCTTCACTCCTTTTGTCTACAGATGTATACCTCATTTGCAAGCATCTGTCCTCCATCTGTCCTCCTTAAGGCCATCCATTATTATAGAATCAAATAACAGGTTGAGTTGGAAATGACCTTAAAGATGACCTAGTTGCAACCCTCCTGCCATGGGCAGGGACACCTTTCACTAGAGCAGATTGCTCAAAGCCCCATTCAGCTTGGCCTTGTTGTGGAGTTGCTTTCTCAAACACTGAGATGATTTGCTCTCTTAAACACTGCTTGGGTTTGATGACTTGTGGGAGTAATCATACATGATAATGAAGACCATCAGTTTATTCAATAAATGCCAGGCTCAAGAGCTATTATCTTTGCTTTGGTCTATGAGCAGAAACCTATTGCCCTTCAAAGTTTCTACTAAAGTTTATGGCTGATTCTAGACTCATAAGATAAAACTTTATTTTTAAATATGATAATAGAATCATAGAATCACAGAATCAACCAGGTTGGAAGAGACCTCCAAGATCATCCAGTCCAATGTATCACCCAGTCCTATCCAATTAACTAGACCATGGCAATAGAATCATAGAAGCCCTAACCAATCAACTAGACCATGGCAATAGAACCATAGAATCAACAAGGTTGGAAGAGACCTCCAAGATCATCCAGTCCAACCTATCACAATGATATCATAACGATGGTTTAGCTACCCAATTGTTCTTAATTTCAACCAAAATGACAGTTCTTTGAAACTTTACATTTGTCTGAAGGATGTCTGGGTTTTGGGTTGGGTTTGGGGTTTTTTTTGGTGAGTGGAAGGGGGAGTGAGGTGTGGCAGTTTTCTGCATATTTTTAGTTTGCACTGAATATAGGCAAGTTCACAGTGGAAATTCTACCATCCCTCTTCCTTATTTCAAGTGACATTTCAGCAAAGAGTAGCCAATTTTAATTTAAGTCTTTTTTCTTCTAATTAATGTTGTCAAACTCAGAAGTACCTACCCCAACTGAAATTATAATAGGTCCTTTGATTAGCCACCAGTAAGGAGAGTCTTGATTAATATCCCAGCATCTGAGAAAATATCAGTAAGTTTAGAAAAAAAAGATCTGTATGTAATCACTGCAATAAAAAAAAACAAACCAAAACCATGACCCAAGAGCACAGAACAATGGCAACAGTAACTTACGCAGTGTCTTCAAAGTAGAGTTTTACTAGTATCCATATTAGAGTGAAAACTGTTGGGAAACCTGTCAGATAAAGAAACTGTCATTGTCTGGCTCATCAATTAATCCACATCTTGCCCACTGAAACTCTGCCATGATGATACAGCACATTCACTTTCAGAACAGAAATTACCCTTTGTGGCCTGTTCATCTAGCAGGGATGGCTTTAAGCTGGTGGGGTAAACCCATGAAGAAGAGGTTTAACTGACTTCTCAAACGTACTTCATTTTCTATTTATTTTCCAGTACTTAAAAAAAAACAAACAAAAACAAACCAGCTTTGATTGCTCCTCACTAGTATGCATGTAAAAATAATATCATAGCAATGCCCAAGTTTTGCACCTCAGTTAGACAGATCAGATTCTACATCCAGTATATATAATGGGACAGATAATGCTTTGTTTACTATCTTGCCTTTTATTAATGTTAAAGCCCTACTTACCCCAGCCAAACAGAACAAGCCACCAAAAATATCTTCTTCCATGAGAAAGGGATGAAAGCAGTAGACAGTTTAGATAAAGAGCCTCTACTAGTAGCCAAATGAAATTTGTCATCATGAAGTAGTAACAGAATACAACTGAGATCTTGCATTCAGTCTAGGGAACAGGAAAAGACATTTTAGTCATTATTTGTGGCTGCATGTGTTTGATTTGGAGATGTAGTAGATATTTGGATCTGGATGAGATCTGCAAAGAACAAGATCTCACAATTACCTGCATGTTTAAAGAGAGAGATTTAGATGCATTGTGGCTTTAATCATCATAATACCTTGGAATCTTGGCTGTGTTTTGCTTTATATGTCTATGACAGAAGCACAGTTTGGTCTTTCAAGCACACAATTTCTCCCACCAATGCACTGCCTTCGGTGTACCTTACATGAGTGGAGTCAAATGCTCCATAGTCCTTTCAAAAATGTCCAAGGACTCACTTTTCTGCTTATGCTCAGTTTTACACTTTTGTGTGGTCATGAGCAGTGCAGAGGAATCTTGGTTTTGAAAATCATTGTCATGTTGACAGTATTTGTGGTTAGGTCAAAGTAAAACTGATTTTTTAGTACCTTGCCTGTCTTGTGATTTACAATTCAGAGTTTCCAGATAGAATATCAACTCTAACATTATTAGAAGAAACATCTTTTAGAAGTTGTGTTATGGAGGTACTCAGAGATCTTCAGTATTAGACTTCAGATTATAAAAATGTGACAGTGTAATGATGTTTGGGTTTTGGTTTTTTTCTTTAGCTAAACCTATATCTGATTTAGAGTACTACAGGAGCACAAGCAGAGGCATTCAGAGAAGGTTGTGAGGTACACAATTATGGAGGTAAAATCTAATGAATAAAATAATTACAGAATATTCATTACCAGGTTAAAAGGAGAAAAAACAGTTAAGTAGTGGAAGAGAACCATGAAAAGTAGATAGATGGTATGCAAAATCATCAAGTACCACAATACTCTGCATTTCATGTGCTTACTGTGGAGAAGTTGCAGTGGTCAATGTCTTCCTCTTGGAAAAGGATAGCATCCTTAATGAAAATAGCAATAGCTTTTAAGATAAAAGTAAAAAAGAGCTGTACATGGATATAATTTCTGGGACAGCGAAGCCTCCTGGAAGAAAGTAAGAGAGGTCTTTCTGAGGCGAGCTGGCAGTAACTGCAACATGCCAGAAGCCCCTGTTTCATCTCGGGTTCTCCTAGACACATATAGAAAGAACACTTTAATCCACTGAGTTCTCTCTGCAGGCAGAGACAGAAAGCTTCCTCATGTGAGACATTTCACTCACAGTCTACACTTGAATCTCCTTTGTTAGGCGGTGCCATGGTGGTCGTAGAACAATAGAGTCATTTAGGCTGGAAGAGACCCTTAACACCACTGAGTCCAGCCATTAGCCCAACACTGCCAGGTCCACCACAAACCCATGGCTCTCAGCATTGCACCTCACGTCTTCTAAATTCCTTCAGGGATGGTGACTCCACTACATCCCCTGCAGAAACTTGAGGCCGTGTCCCCTTGCCCTATCACTTGAAAAGACTGACCCCCACCTCCCTACAACCTCCTTTCAGATAGCTGTAGAGAGCCAAAAGATGTCCCCTGAGCAACCTTTCCTCCAGGCTAAGCAGTGGCAGTTCCCCCAGCTGCTCCTCTTAGGACTTGTGCTCTACGCCCTTCACCAGGTTTGTTTGCTCTTCTTTGGGCATGCTCTAGGACCTCAACGTCCTTCTTACAGTGAGAAACTGAAAACTGAATGTACTTTCACCAGTTCCAAGTACAGGGGGCAATCAGTTTCCCTAGTCCTGCTGACCACGGGATGCTATTGGCCTTTGTGACCACCTGGGCACATTGCTGGCTCATGTTCCAGTCAGTAGCCCCAAGTCTTTTTCTGATGTCCAGCTTTCCAGCCACTCTCCCCAAGCCTGTAGCACTACAAGGAGCTGCTGTGACCCAAGTGAGGAAGGAAGCTCAGTTTTAGCCTGTGTTCATTACACCTAAGCCAGGCTTTTGATGGTGGTGGTTTTTTGCAGCCAAGAGAAACCTACAACTGAGGGTCGATCTTTATTGATACAGTTCTGACTATGGCTAAACTGCTCCCAAGAGTAAGCATGCAGAGATATCCTGGACCAACCTGGCAGCTTCCTCAGTTAAGATATTAATGATTAATTAACATTTTTTATTAACATTAATTAACATTTTCTATATCCTATGCATTAAATCCCTGTGTAGACAGCCTGATGCAGGATGAAAGAATTCTTTAGTTTTTCAAATGAATGAAGATAAGAACTTTACAAACATTTGGTATATCTTTAAATTTTCAGGTAATTCTGATTCAATTTGGACTGCTATTAAATACAGGCTTTTGGAGGACTTAAACTGTTTCAACTTTTTGTCTTCCTTTGGAGCTGAAGATTGTAGCCAATAAGCAAAGAATTCCATTAGAAGCTGAATTCCCTCCAGACCCAGTAATCTCAGGGTCACCTAATCTTAAAGCTTGCTTAGTCTACACAGAATTTTATTATTGAACTCAAATGCCAGCTCCATTGTTAACTGCAATTTGTTCCTCCCTATTGCTAAGTGTCTTTATGTCCATTGTTTCTTTCCCCTTATTTGGGCTGGTTTGTTTTCCTGAGGTCAGAGTGGATGTCAATAAACATATCTGTTGACTTCCAGACATGAACTAGGAATTGCAGAGGTCAGGAAATTTTCCCCAGAGAAACCTGAAGTTCAGTGTAGCAAAAGGGAAAAAAAAAAAACCAACAACCTACTCCTTTTTTTTTTTCTTGCAAATAGACCACCAGAAATAAACAAAGATTAATAAAAACAAATCCTACATGACAGCAAATAGAAAATCTACATTAAATGATAAAATAATCCATTTTACTCTGGATCTTCTATACTTGAAAATGTAGGCTTGACAGTTCAGTAGAAATGAAATCTTACCAAATATAGCCAAATTCAGAACCTAACTTTCAGAACTCATCTTTAGTTGTGTTTCAGCAGTAATACGTATTGTGCCATAGGCCCATTGGTTCATTGTGTATGTTGTACTTACCCTTACAGGGGCACAAATATAGAGGTTATAAACCCCCACCTTCATTCCAACTACAGCAAGCCAATTTATCTGTTGATTATTTAAGATCAAAGCAAGTTGCTGAGCTTTGCCAATAGACAGCCAGGATTTATTTCCCACTTCTGATTCTTCTTATGCCCAGCTCTCCCTGATCACTGGCTTCTAGTTTCAGTGTATTGTTATTAAACCAATATGTCCAGAAGTTTTTATTCTGTTGTGTCTAATGTTGCTTTTTACCAATCAAGATACTCAGAATAGATGACCTTTGGGGGTCCCTTCCAATCATAGAATCATAGAATGGTAAGTTGGAAGGGACCTCAAAGATCATCTAGTACCAACCCCCTGCCATAGGCAGGGACACCTCCCGCTAGCACAGGTCACCCAAGGCCTCGTCCAACCTGGCGTTGAACACCTCCAGGAGGGGAGCAGCCACAACCTCCCTGGGCAACCTGTGCCAGTGTCTCACCAACCTCACTGTAAAGAACTTCCTACTAACATCCAGTTTCAATCTTCCCTCTGCTAGTTCAAACCCATTGCCCCTTGTCCTGTCATTGCAAGACCTTGTCAATAATCCCTCCCCAGCCTTCCTGTAGACCCCCTTCAGATACTGGAAGACTACTATAAGGTCTTCTGGAAGCCTTCTCTTCTCCAGTCTGCAGAGCCCCAACTCTCTCAGCCTGTCCTCATAGTAGAGCTGCTGCAGCCCTCTGAGCATCTTCCAATCCAAGCCATTCTATGAACTGTGGAAACAGCTGAGTTTGGAGGATAACTTTACATACCTGAATGCAATGAGAACTATCACAGCAATGATGAGCGAGGTGATGGATACACTGTACCCTACAGTGTAAATGATCTTTATAGTAGAAAAGTAGGATTGCTATAAAAAAAGAGAACTTTTTGTCACATAACTTGCAGCTCAGTGACAGCTAGTTTACAGATTCTGGCAGTTTTGCTGTGTTTGGTTCTTCCAATCTGTTCACATCCCTCACTGCCTTTTTTCCCCACCCCTTTTAATCCCACAAAACTCAACTGAAATTGCTGAGCATGTTTTTTGAGTGCAGACCTTTCCATGGCTATGTGGATACAACCTAGTCCAATAAAGAAATATGTGTTGACCAGAATGGTGCCAAGTTCAATTGTAAACCCACAAAGCCCCAGGCTAGTGTTCTGCAGAAGCATTGTGAAAACCTTTATGTATTTCTATAGGCATTGCATTTTATACTGTGTTTTCCTCACATCAGCAGCTGGACAATGCTGCTGGCAGTTGGCTGCGTGGTGAATACAGAACTCTATCAGCCTTTCCTTCACATTCCTTCACTCTGCTTCCTTACTTACAATTTGGCCTTCTATTCTTTTCCATTTTTATTGTGTTTTGGGTGTTGTTTTCTTTTCATGGGGTTGGTGGGGTTTTGGTTTTTTTGCTGACAAACCAAATTCTTTCTTAGTGAAAATGGCAATCAAAATCTATTTCTGTTTAAATGTCACCAATGTCAGCCATGATCTCTAAGTGAGGATAAGCTGGTTTTGACTATCACACGTAGAAGCAGAAAATAGAATTAATAAGCTCTAGGCTGCAAATTATTGCCTTCCATCTAAACTAATCTGTCTCTTGAGTCCTATTTCAATGCTCTTATATCCTAAAATCTATGCAACTATGTAGAGCACTGCTACAGTTCGTAGTGGAGAAGGGCAGATACTTGCTTTGAATCTTAAGTATGACTTAAGGCATTAGAAGGTTGACATTGAGTAGGATCTGTTTCATTTATTTTAGGTGTTTAAAAACTAAGTTGAGTCCATGGTGAAGTCAGCATAGCTGAGTCTATGGCAAAATCATCAGTGTGAGAGCACGGCCACAGGACTGCACTGTTTAATTGCTAACACAATCCTGTTTCTGCTTATTTTGTTTCTTTTCTAGTTAACGAAAGGAAACAAACACTCCCAGAAGTCAAACTAACTCATTTTAAAGGGAGATTTTATCACTTTCTGTCAGTAAGAAAAATGTTCTTTCATTACAACTGCCCTACCAATTGCAGGTCTATAGGCCTGGTTTAGTAGAGTGAATTCTTTGCTGCTGAGGACACTACATCCATGTTGTGTCCATTTCAGAGTAGCTATGGTCTAATTCCATGGGCTGAATTTCTATCACTAGTGCACCCTGCATTTGTCTTCCAGATTAGTTTAATCTATAGGAAACCAAATTAACATTTCTAAGAACAGTCCTCAGTGTAAATGCAGTGAGGAGAAGCTTCCTTGAAGAGTTCACACCCAACCCTGCCCAGCACTAACACAGAGGCACTGGGTAGCCTTCAGCTTAGACTTACACAATAGTTAGTTGAGGCTGATGAAGCTGCCTGATGTGGAAGCCATGCATAGAGGTCTTCAGTCTGCTGGGTGAGCTGTGATTACCCATGTACCTAACTATGCACAATTCCAGCCAGAGCCCAGAGAAGTTCCTCGGAACTCCAAAGCTAGCCACTAAGTCTGGAAGGCACCACATCAAAGCTGTGCTAGCCTGACCTTAGTTGGCAACCTCCACTTACAAAACAGAGATGAAAAACACAGAAAATAATCAATTCCTTAAGTGGCTAAACCTACGACCAAGGAGTTTACCTTGAGTTAAAATCTGGGCTACCACTACAAGAATTCCCAGACTCAATTAAGATTGTTTCTACACCGGAGACGTAAGGAAGCAATGGAATAAGGAAGGAGAAGGGTTTTATTTCAGTGTGTTTGTTTATGCAGAACAGCAGGTACTGTGTCTTAGAGGCTAAAAAGGAAGTTTGAGTTAAACAGCATGATACTAGCTAGTAGAAAAAGTAATAGGAAGACAGGAGAAATCTCCCCATCCTAGTGTAAGGTAAATGCTCTTCAGCTAGTTGAATCAAGTTGAAAGTTCATCAGCTGCAGTATAAATGCAATTTTTATTCTCTCTATAGTGAGCCAAAAAAAGGATAGTGTTCACCTGACTTCTACAAATAAAGGCAAACTTGCAGTGTTCAACCTCTATAGAGTTAGATTAGATACCAATTTTTAATCACTTAGAGGGATTTCTGCTTCCTTTCCATCAGTTTTAACTTAGTGCATATTTCTTCAGGTTCTTTTCAACTGAGTTAGTCCTCACCTTCTCCACAGTTGTTAATAAGAGACAAAAATCTCCTCACAAAAGAGGCTTTGTGTAGCCATGTGATATTTTTCATTAGAATGCAAGATAGGATTTTGACTTGCTTCTTTTCTCTCTTATGCTTGAATCATAAAACATCTTTAGTGACCAGACTAAAATCTGAATTATATTCCAGACTTGGTGAGAAAATCCAGCCCCAGTTGGGTTTCCTTCTGCTGTGTTGTTCAGCAATAGAAAGGAATCCTACCATGTCAGCACACCACTCACATATATGTATGGAATTAAACTTACTTCTTCAAGTGGAATCTCGTCTTCTATTGGACAAGCAATGTGGTAGGGAGGGAATGGGTCAGACCAGCCTTTCTTTGTGCAGTTCCTTTTTACTGTCCCAGCTGAAACAGAAGCATCTCTGCTTTTAAATTTTTTTAATGGAGTCACAGAACAGAAAATAAAATTCAGAAGAACACCTCTTGATGGTATGAAGGTTATGCCAGGAGAGGAGGATCATCTACATTAGCATCTTACAGAGCTGACAGGACATTTTCATGTGTTTATTTAGCAGTCAGATAACAACCCAAAACATTCTATGATTCTAAATACTCTATAATTCTATACAAAACTTTTCACTTCATCTGGAGGTGAACATTTACTGAGAAAGAGGTGAACATTTACTGAGAAATAAATAAGCCAAGGTGACAGGGGTAGAAGTGGGAAGGAGTTAGAAAGGAATCATATCAGGGACAAGGAAAGCATTTGAAGAAGACTGAGAAGCACTGCTCCATCAAACTTCTGCCTTGTTCAACACTCATCCCATCCCTCTAATCTATCCTTTCTTATTCCCGCCTTCCTTGAGGTTTACCCTGTCTTTGCAAATCAGAGGTGGAATAAGCAGGTTGTTCAACGAGGATAGCACACAAAAAGATTTGTGATTCAGAGGAATGATAATGCCAGGGCAGGAAATTAATCTGTGCAGATGAAAAGGATTTTCCTTATCCCTCATTTATAACTAGCATGTGTTGGGTGGGCTTTGCAGTATCTTTTCCTTGTGGAGCTGCCAAATCTAGGTCTTTCCTGGAAGAATGTTTCCTCTTTATGGACTTTCAGTTTGTTCCTAGCCATATTCACCCAGAGAGTAAGCAGTCACAAAGACATTAGTCTGAATGATCTTACATTTGACCCAACACACATGCTACTTCAAGGACAAAAACATCTGCTATGTCCAGCTTTAGTTTAAAGAGTAACCACATTATTCATTCCTCTGCCTTTTATTTCAATCCACACTAATCAGAGCATAAATATCTCATAAAGCTCCATGCTTAGGTTCTGACCTAGACAAGCCTTCACCAAGCTCTGCAGAAAACTCACACAATAAGCTGATCTCAAGGCTTGTGGGAACCAATGGAGACCACTGTAATGATTTCAGTGTTCTTTGGCTCAGGGCCTCATGGTGGGCTATGTATGGGGTTATATCTAGTTACGCATGATGCCTAAAATATGAAGATAACTTCTAAGCTCTCTTAGACCCTATTGAAATATTTGCAGTGGTGCTCTGATCCAAGTAGAGAGCAGGAACCTGCAGTGTTCTGTCTTCACTTCCATTTCTACATGTGCTCTTGCCAGGCATGCAACACAAGAATAAAAGTAGAACCATGATAGGGTATCACCTGGATGCTTCATGAAGTGAAAGAGGACGTTTGGACACGGCAAAACAAGAGTCTCCCCAGCATCTGCCTCTGGCCAGCACAGTAATTTATCCCAAGATCTCTTGCAGCCTCAGACAGAAAGTGAAACATATTTTTAAGTGTAATTGTATTTGAGCAAAATAAAAGAAATAAACCTTCTTAAGCTTTACCACTTCTCACCCTTATACATATCTTCTAAACAGAGTTCAGCCATATTTTTAATTCTGCAATGAGGAATAAGCACCTCCATAGGACTATTTAATCTTTACACTAGGGTTGGTTTCAGATGTAATGTAATAAATGACAATACCTTGTGGAGGGAGGGAGACCCATGTCCCAAAGTGCCACATTTAACGTGGGTTTTGAACACTTCTAGGAACAGTGGCTTCACCACCTGCCTAAGCAGCCTGTTCCAATGCCTGACCACTCTTTCAGTAACAAAATATTCTCTAATATCCCATCTAAACCTCCCCTGGAACAATTTGATGCCATTTCCTCTCATTTTATCACTTGCTGCTAGGAAGACGAGACTGACCCCCACCTCAATGCAGCTTCTTTTCAGGTAGTTGTAGAGATCAATGATGTTTCCCACCAGCCTTCTCTTCTGAGACTGAACAATCCTAGTTCCTTTATCTGCTCCCCATAAGACTTGTTCTCCAGGCCCTCCACCAGTTTTATTTCCCTTTACAGGTGAGCACACTCCCACATAACAAACATGACACCATAATAGCATCCTGCTGGGGAAAGAACAAATCAAGGACACAAGGATCCACTCAGATTAATAATCCATATCTGGATGTGTTGATAAAAATAAAAGATGAGATGGAAAAGGAGTTGCTCAGAGAACAGGAATGTGGGGCAATAAATGAAACACTGAAATGTACACACTGAGTGTTCCTTTCCTTTCACTTATTTCACTCCCCGCACATTGATACCTGCTGGTGTTGTATTCCCATGCTCTTCTGGGTGCTCCAGACACTCAGTCTCTTTTTTCTTCAGCTCCATCATAAAGTCACATTCTGGATGGACTATTCCAGTAACCTACAAGGACAGGAGTTTCTGTTCACTAGTAAGAAGAGGTTAGGTAGGATCTCATGAACTCTTAAGTCCAGACCCACTTTTGTAACTGACATAACTGGGCTAAAGACACAGAGCAACGGCTTAGGATTCAGCAGTCAAAGGGTGACAGCATCTCTGCAGAAGCTGAAATACTTTTGCCAGATGAACTCAGCTGATCCCTGTCAAAGGCAATTGAGTGGATTATTAGACTGTATAGCTGTTGGGAGATGGTAGCTCCACTTGCTTCTCAGCACAACCTGTGCTGACCTCCAAAGAAACAGTAACTTGAAACCACATAAAATTATTGAAAATTGTCTTCTGAACGAGCTCTTCACTCCACAAAGAATGACTCTGCTCTCTCTTCTAACATCTGTCTCTCTTTACAAAAGGTGGGAGACAAAACTCCTTTCCTTGGGGAATTAAACAAAAAAAAAAAAGGCAAAAAAACCCCACAAAACAAAAAACAAAATCAACTGCTCCAAAGCATTTGTTGCATTGGTATAAAAAAAAAAGAAACTGAAAAATTGTCACTCAGTGTCTTAACAGCAGGACCTTTTAGTTGATTTAGTCCTCATTTAGATTTGTGCTTTCATGGACACCACAAGAGAATTGGAGGGCAGAGTACCTTGGCCACAAAAGAACACTATCAGCAGCAGGGTACTCTACATCACTACTGCTGTGGGTGTGCTGCCTGTGCTTCTCAACGTATACATGTCTATTTTTCATTAAGAAGGCACTATAGGCCTTGCCCTACAATTTTCTTTGTCCCCAGTGCCAGGGTGTCAGTTGTCATCAGAGATGTTGTCATCTTAGCTCTACGCCCTGGCCACAGGAGCCAGTGTGCTCTGTATGTGTGAATATAGATAAAAAGACATAGATAGGTGTGAAGGTTTGGGAATTAAAATATTCTAATTAGCCTCAAACCAGCACAATAGGCACAACAGAAAATAAACTCAGGGTGAGACTACTTGCATGGTGAACAGGTGGCTGGCATATGGCTCAGTTTTGTTCCACCCTGAGAAGATTAATATTCAGGGAATTTGGAAAATTAGTAACTGGGCTTTCAGTTCATCCAGAGGGCAGATCCATTCCCACAAGATGGTGTTTCCTCTCCGTGATGATCTGCAGAGTATTTGAATTGCATATTGGCTACCAACTTGGGGCTGTTTGGCTGCTGGAAAACACTGAATTAATTAATTGCACAGCATTTGTTCTCCTGGAGTTTGGACCCTGACAGTTGAAAATTCACATGTATGCCCTAGAAGGAGGTAGGCTTTCCATTTACTGCACTTCTAAGTGGAGGTCATTTTCCTACCAAACTGGCAGACAGCAGTGCCATGAGTGAGTTTAAGGTAGCAATGCAAAAGAGGACCCCGTGTGCAAGGCTGAAAGAAGTTTGGTGTATGTAAAAGGAAGGTAACTATGGATGGATGGAGCAGAGGCTAGAGATGGAGATCTGCTAGGCAATGTCATCAGCCCCAGCCAGTGAACAAATTCATTTGAGAGCACCCTTCGACTCCACTTCACTATGATATGCAGTGGTAGACAGAGTGATAGAAAATTGGCATCTGTCTTAGATGTCTTTGCTCTCCTAACATCTCTTCTGGTGCCAACACATATTCTTCCCCCTTTAGGCTCACCCTGCACCATGAAAAGTCATCTATGCTGAAAAGCTCATTACCCATCACTTGGGCCATCTATTGCGAAAAGTTTTACTAACCAGGAGGAAAAGCAGTCAGCCTGTTTACTGAAAATATCTTACAACATTCTCAAGCTTTTGTGAACTGTGCCCAGGAAACCTCAGCAAGCAGGAAGTGTGCCCATTTACATGGTCCCAAATGACTTTTGCCTGTGAAAACTGTCCTTGCTCACTGAAACGTTCATTGCAAGAACAAAGCTTGGTTTATTTAATAAACTTTAGCTTATTCATTGGTCCAGAAAACTCTTTGTTTTTCTTTTTCTTTCTGTGTCTCCAGACTCATGTAAACACTTTGTCACATGTATCTCAAATAAAAAGGTGAGGCTGATTAAGTGTCAGGTATTCAAACTATTACCTCTTCCTCCATGAAGACCTGACCTTAAGAGATGCTCTCACAGTTCATATTCAGGTCAGCGCTCACGACTGCTTGAATAAACATTGAGCAAAATCTGCTATGACAGAAACTCAGGTAAGATAAACTGAAAAGATTTATTCCACTCACAGGTTGTGTTCTAGATATATTTGTGCCCTTAGAGCCTTTGGCTACTTCTAGCAGATCCTTGTACTTTCCAAACAGCATTGAAGAGTATTCCCACACAAAGTGTAGAATCAAATTCCAAACTTCCTTGAGTGTGTCCAGAGAAGGGCAACAAGGCTGGTGAGAGGTCTCAAGCACAAGCCCTATGAAGAGAGGCTGAGGGAGCTGGGATTGTTTAGCCTGGAGAAGAGGAGGCTCAGGGGGAAACTTCTTGCTGTCTACATCTACCTGAAGGGTGGTTGTAGACAGGGGAAGGTTGCTTTCTTCTCTCAGGCAAGCAGCACCAGAACAAGAGGACACAGTCTCAAGCTGTGCCAGGGGAAGTTTAGGCTGGAGATGAGGAGAAAGTTCTTGACTGAGAGAGTCATTGACTGCTGGAATGGGCTGCCCAGGGAGGTGGTGGAGTCAGCGTCCCTGGAGGTGTTCAAGGCAGGTTTGGACGTGGCACTTGGTGCCATGGTCTGGTCTTGAGGGCTGTGGTATCAGGTTGGACTTGATGAGCTTTGAAGTCTCTTCCAACCTTGGTGATACTGTGATACTACTCTGACAACATCTATAAACTTACTTATTTCATCAGTAAACATCAGTGGGATAGAGATATGAATCATTCTTTAAGACAAGAACAAATGTCTGTCTGTGGTTCGCTTTTCTTTATTGTCTACATCTACAGACACATCCTCATCTGATCTAGTCATCTCAGGGTCTTTTCACAAGGATGACAGATAGCAGCTAGCATAGTTCTGCACAGATCAGCTGAATTATTCCATACGGTTATCTTTGGATGGAATGAGCTATGGTTTAGACTCCATTCACTAGAATTCCCCTGACTCCTTTAAATCTGTGGTTACTTTCTGCATTTGGGATTCAGCACTGAGTTGCCCAGAAAGGTGGTAGGTGCTCCATCAATGGAAATATCTAGATGCTCCATCAATGGAAACATTCCAGATTGGATGGGGTCTGAGCAACTTGATCAATTTGAAGATGTCCTCATTCACTACAGTGATGTTGGATGAGGTGATCTTGAAAGGTCCTGTCCAACCCCAAACATTCTATGATTCTGTGGTTTTATGATTTCCTTAACACTACATTTTAAAGGGTAGGAATAAAAAGAGTTGTGAGAGAGGAGCCAAATTTTTTTTAAAAAAAAATTTTTGAGAGGGTCATACCTACCATTTCAGGTTATCCTCCTGCATAACTATATTTAAAAAACCCTTTTTGCTGAAAACCAAACTACAAATGAAATAGACACTGCTATGAATTCACAGTTGTTCTATCCACCACTTAATGTATTAAAGGCATCTGTGGGTTAGCACAACCACTACAAATCAAGCAAATCTTGGCCCTTGTCAGAGAGTGCCTGTTGAAAGTCTTATTAATGTGATAAAAATGGAGGGGAAAAAACCCAAACAACCCCCAAAGAAAACTCTCCTGCAAATCAGGCTCTAGAGGGACACGAAATTCATACATAAGAAAATAAACATTCTTCTATTTTTATTTTTTGTTTGGTTTTTGTGTTTGGTTTTGTTTTTAATTATTCTTGGTGTGTTCACAGCATCATATAATATTTGCTGCCTGAATTATGCTTTTCTTCTGTTTCCTGTCAAACATGTCAGAACAGATCAATATTTGCATTCTTTTCACGTTACAGTAGGCACCATACAAGCAATGACAGCCAAAAACTCTCAGTTTATGGAAGCTGACAGTCAGCCTCCTAAGCACTTTAAACTCACCCAAAAGTTGAGCTCAGCCTTTCTGGGGAAAGTGTACTATCAAGTTACACCAATGATGAAAACAGATGGCTGACTTTTTAACCACTTTTCCAAACAAATTAGAGATTGTTACTTGTCCTTTATTCTAACAAACCGAGCAACACAGTATTTATTATACACTTCCACATAAACTCATTCACAATTGCTGCATAATCATATTATAACCAACCCAGCTTTATAGAAGTGGTATTTCTTGTAGGTAAATAGGAAAGGTTCCCATAGAGACCTTCAGTAAAATTTGAAAAGAGTAGCACTGCATCCTGATGTTCTGCTTACTCAAAGTCACCTTTATCTTCCCTCACTAAAGTGGAGTTTGTCACACGGATGGCACCAATACCGCTAGCTTCAGATCATGTATTGGCAGTCATTCACTGGTTTGTTTTTCTTGACCCGTGAGAACCAAGCTGATGAAATGCTTCTTCAGAGAAGAGGAAAGGATATAGCAGAAAAGTCACAAATGGAAGATGCTGAAAAATGTAATTACTCTCAAAAGAAAATATCCTCTCCTTCCTTCTCAAAGACCTTTCTTGATATCTGTATGATCCTAATTGCTGATTTATTGTCCAAAGCAAAACCTCAGCCAGACCTCAGCCAGGACTTTCAATGGAGTTGGCTATTTCTAACTGCCACAAGCATCTCTGCTGGTTCAGTTCAGTTGTTACCTGCAGCATCTCGACTGCTCACATATTAAACAACATTAATGCTACAGATGGAATTGTAACTGATAAGACTATGTGAAAGTTAAGAAAACTATCAAACCTCAGCTGCTCTGATGCAACAGTTCTCCTCCACTGTCTTCTTTTAAAGCCTACACAGAAAAAAAAGGGGGGGATTCTGCCAGTTATGTTGTTTCTCCTTAGTGAGTGAGTGGTAAGAAAGCATTGGTATATAGGTCCTACAGCATGTGTCCCTTCTGCCACTGTCCATTATTCTCACAGAATCCTGCCTTGTTTAAGTGGGATCCAAAGCAAATAGACACTTATGCAATAAGTAAAGCTGCATCTGAGCAATTGCTCCAAGAAGAAAATGAACAATTATTGAGAAGCAAGAAAGGAAAAGCTTTTTTTTTTTTTTTCTTTTCTTTTTCCATGCAATTACTTACAAGCACTGCCAGACTCAGGGTGTACAGAGCACAGGGGTGTAGAAGACTAGACATCATGTTGCAAAGCAAGATCCCGACTTCACTTAGCCTTTCTTAGCACCTTTCACCTGCTTTTAGACTCCCTTTCTCCTGTCAGTTGCTGATTTGAAGCATTTATCTTTTTGCACAGAAGTGACGTAACAGCACAGCACAGTGGGAAATAAATATTAACAGCTTGCTAAGCTCTATATAACCCTGCTTGCCACCTTTTTGTCTTTGCTGCATGCTCAAGACTGGACTGGGTGAAATGTGTGACTGATCCCAAAATAATGGGACTCCTGTGCTTCCTTCTTTACAATACAAAACGGTTTTAGGAGGGGCAATTCTAAACATTACTAATCCTGTATTAAAACAAATTGACTGGCATAAGAGAAACCCTATCCTAACAGCTAACATTAATGTTGGTTTATCCTAAGAAAACACAGTTTGTGTTTTATTCTGTGTGAGGGTATGTTTATTTGAAGCACAGTGAGCATGGTACTGTGTTTTCAAATGTGGGATCAAAACCTATTCACAGGCAGGCAAACACAAATTCTACTGGGTACCTGCTGGGATTTAATTTGAAGGCAAAATGCACAAGAGACTCTTCTCACTTTGCTTCTGAAATGTCAGTGTCTCAATTCAAACTAGGCAAAGTGTAGAAATATGTACACTCAACTTATTCCCTCTCATTCTAAGCTTTATGACGGGCCAGATGAACCCCACTCTGGAAATATCCAAGGGCCCTCTGAACTAAGTAATGGCAAGCCAGCATCAGATCAGCTGTACTCAAGCCCTGCTGTGGCTATGTGGATGCTTGTCTGTCAATTTATATGATCTTGCAAGACTTCAGATTCTGTATCAAAACAAAAGAAATGTGACCATTGCAGAATCAGAGATGCAAGACATGACACATCTTTAAAATAGTCTTCTTCATGTTTCTAGTCTCATATCTTGCCATTCCTCAAAAAGCAATTTTTAGCCTCAAGTCCCATTCTCCCACAATGGTTCATCCTACAACTCTGTTTTCACCTCTGAAACTTTTGTTCATCTTCCCTGATCATCATTTTGCAGTTGTATCAAATGAGTTCTTACTGTTTATCTAAACAGATTGGGCAGGGAAATGCTGAGACCTTGGTAAGCAGCTTCCCAGCTCCTAAAGTCACCACATCTCTAAGGAACTGAAGTTGTACTTACGCAGATCTTAACTATATTTGGAAATATCTGTAAGGATGAAGCCTTCAGGATTTTGTTGTAGGTTGGATCTGCATTGGAACTGACTATGTACAAGGTGAGAAAGTGTCTCTAGAGGTCTGAAGTTGGCAAATTTTCCCTCCAGTGTGTTCATAAGGATTTACTTAATTTTTCCCCAAAGCTTTATACCATGCCTAAGTTAGGCAAGCATTCACAGGGTCTGCCTAAAACAAAATTAGAGCTGTGTTCCTGCTAATTTTCATCACCCAGTTCCAGAGGATGAGGTTCTAGACCTTTTAAATGAACACTCACTTCAGAAACTACACTCTCAGGAGCTGAAGCTTTTGCTGCAGAGGTAGAGCATCAAAAGATTTCAGCTCATAGTGTTAAATTTAGTTTTTCATTCGGTGAAATTACGGGAAAAAAACAACACTCAAAACTGGTAGAACAACTTAGACATATAGAGTCTTGATTCACCATCTCAAGTGCCTTTAAAATAATGTCTGGCAACAGTACTCAGTTCTTGCCAGTGTTTTGCTGATTACCTCATATTACAGTTTGAGGAGGTAAACAACCTGAATATTTACACTATTCAGTATGCTTTTAAGAGTAAGATTACAATAAGGAGTTTTAGATATCTTACAAATATCTAACACTATTGCACATCTTGAAAAGCTTCTAAAACCGTAGCAACTGGTACTGCCATCACAAGCTCATGCCCACAGAGGCTGTTACAACACTTGGACACATTCCTTCTCCTTTCCTTCCCAAAGAGATCCTAGATTAAATAAAAAAACTTTGAGCATCCCTTAGGTTTCCTGTACTATATCAGTGCTGTTGAGGTTAATGGTCTATAGGCTATCTACAAGTGCACCCTGTAACCATTTAATCTAGTGCCTGAAAAAGAATCATAAACAATCCAATTTCAAATGGGTGAAACCTCACATTTCATGGGGATGAACTCTTTTGGTCCTTGTATTAGAAAAATATGTTGCCTGTGAGTAAGTTTTTGGTGTACATCTTAGAATTTTCCATTTCAACCACCACATCTGAACCATTATACGTGTTTACTCAGGGCTGTTGAAGTCATGCCTACAAAAACCACAGAAAGCACTGCTTACCACTTGTCAGCATACCATAGCACATCATGAGCCTGACAGAGGACTTTAGGAAAGGTTTTTGTTTTTCAGGGACCATGAGCATTGGTACAGAGAGATCTTATGCTGAAATCCACCAGATAGGAAGACTGATAGGCATAGATCAATCTGGCAAACCTGGCTTTTCTGTGCTTTCAGCCTTATTCTACCAATCTACAGCACAGACATTCCTTTAGAGTGAGTTCCTTCCTTCTGTCGCTGTTATGTGCAAATTTCCAGTTGTTTGTGGTTACGGAGAAGGACATTTCTAAAAGAAAGTAGTGGGCTCATGAGGTTTTGTTTTTTCCCTTAAAAATTACTTTTTCTTTTTATTTAAAAGAAGAAAAAAAATCCTCAACAACTTAACAGAACTTCTGAGCTTCTGAGTTTCACCATAACAGCACATCTGAAGAACCAATATTCCACAGGCACAAAGTTATCACTTCCTACCAGTTCTGTCCATGTTTTTTAGTCTTGTATATTACCACCCCTGCAAGTCCACTCCCACACTTCTCCTGAGCAGAGGCAAGCATTTGATAGATCAGTAATTACTGCATGTTCTCTCCACTCATCACCTCCATGATCAATGCGCTCCCCGTTGCATGCAGCTCCTCTGACAAGTTGTTTTTATTTGTGGTAGCTTCCCTTTGGGACAGAAGAGTTGCAGAGAAGAGAGTGAATGTGCAGCAGAGGAAATGTGCTCCTCCCCATGGGATCTCCAAAGGTGAAATTCTGACATTTTCACAGCTCTCTTGAGGACTCTCTCTTTTTTTGCAGAAAGGTTTAGGCTGGTGCATTTTGTAAGATACTGTTCGATTTCAAAACAGCCTGTTACCTCCTCCCAACTCTGCCACCCTTGTTTCTGCACTCTTCTTAGACATATAGAAGCATCTCAAAGCTTCTCTAAATCCTTTGAGGCTTTTTTGCACTTTATTCTCTCTGCAAGATCCCCTCCATTATCACAGATACTAGAATGCTTACACAGAGATTAGTCTGATGTAGTTGAAAAGTGACTATTCATTTTATTTCATTTAAACAATTTTGGAAAATATCTATGGAAATCTGCATTGTTTGAATCCAGTTAATCTGATTTGATTGCTGGGAGTTGTGTTCCAGTGAATAAGCATAAACAGACTAAAGGTAAACTCTCAAAGCTAGATGGCTGAACACTAGACACTGAACAGAGCAGTTGGATTAACCCAGCTGCTGAGAACACAGGGGTAATGTTTGAGACTACCCATGTCCTATTCATAGCCTTGAGAACTCAGTGCTCAGAAACATAGAACCATTGAACCATTTTGGTTGGAAGAGACCTTTAGGATCATCAAGTCCAACCATTAACCCAGCACTGCTAAGTCCAACACTAAGCCATGTCTCTCAGCACGGCATCTACACATCTTTTAAATACCTCCAGGGGTGGGGACTCCACCACTTCCCTGGGCAGCCTGTTTCAGGGCTTGACAACACTTTTGGGTACAATTTTTTCCTAATACCCAACCTAAATCTCCACTGGCATGCCCAGAGGTCATTTCTTCTTCTATTGCTTGTTACTTGGGACTGACACCTACCTTGGGAGAAGACATCAACACCTAACCTTAAGCAAGACTCATGTTCATGTCCGCTTTTACTTTGACCACCATATTACTGCAATTATACCTAAACAGATGAGAATAAATTCTCTCTACCACAAACATGCACAGCTGGACACTGACTCCTGGACTAAAAGATACCAGGTGGTTGGGCTAAATTTCACCAAGGGAATGAGACATTAACCAACACCATGCAGTCTAAAATCTATGAAGAACATTTCCACAGCAACTAATAATACCAGCACAGGAAGGACATAGGACTGTTGGAGTGGGTCCAGAGGAGGCCACGAAGATGCTGAGAGGGTTGCAGCAGCTCTGCTATAAGGACAGGCTGAGAGAGTTGGAGCTCTGCAGCCTGGAGAGGAGAAGCCTTCCAGTATCTGAAGGGGCCTACAGGAAGGCTGGGGAGAGATTATTGACAAGGTCTTAGAATGACAGGACAAAGGGCAATGGGTTTAAACTAGCAGAGGGGAGATTGAAACTGGATGTTAGGAGGAAGTTCTTTTCCAGTGAGGGTGGTGAGACACTGGAACAGGTTGCCCAGGGAGGTTGTGGATGCTCCCTCCCTGGAGGAGTTCAAAGCCAGGTTGAATGAGGCCTTGAGTGACCTGTACTAGTGGGAGGTGTCCCTGCCTATGGCAGGGTGTTGGAACTAGATGATCCTTGAGGTCCCTTCCAAACTAAACCATTCTATGATTCTATCTGTCTTATGACGTTGGAAAGATGGAGGAAACCTTAGTACCTTAAACAAATCTTGCAATTTAATTAAAAAAGACATTTTATTGACATTAAAAAACAAATGAGCTTATCAATTTAAAAATAAATGATATGTGATAAATAACCAAGGCTCCTGAGATGCTGCTGCTACAGCTTCACATTTTCCAAAGATTGTGATTTAAAAAAAAAAAAAAAAAAAAATTAAAAAAAAAAAAAGTTGCTAAAATCCAGCATTGAGAAAGGGACTGTAGTTAGCATTTTGTCCTGAGCTTCTGAATTCAATCAGCAGGGTCAAAAGCAAAAATGAAGTCAGTACTGCTTCTGTGGTCTATCACAGTCAGACTCATTGGTACACACTGTCATGATGTCCACAACACTGGAAGCAACGCTGCTGTAAAATAAAGGGAAATTTCAGTCTCTAGTACTGTCTCTCGGAGGCTTTTATTGCCATGACAATTCTTTTAAACTATTGAAATTTAGAGGAAAGGTGTGGGAGGGGGTGGGGGGAGGAAGACTGAGTCGAAGTCATTTAACCACAGCTCCAAGAATAGGCAATTTTGTTGTGCAGACGTGACAGATCGATGTTTAGTTTGAGGAAAAGAGGAATGCTTGAAACAGAACAACTTTAGACAATCCAGAGCTTCAGTAAGTTTTGTAAATGGGGCCCTAAGTTATTATTTAAATACTGAAGATAAAATGCATGCTGAGTTTAAACCATGTAGTGAAACTAATTTTTCTTTGCAACACGGTGTAAAAGGATTGCTCACACACCATGTGTGAAACAAGCAGAAGGATTTTAATCAAAGCTGTTTAAACATTGCAGAAAATGTAGAGCATTGACTCTTAATCACCTTAAACTGAGTTAAATCCATTTGAACACTTTTATTGTAGGAGTTTGCACCGGTCTGCTTTGCTGATTTTGTTTCCACTGGGATGAATTTTTTCACTTGCCAGTAAGACTATGGCACAGGCACTTGACCACACTGCTACCATCAGCACTTCTTTCCTTTTGCCTTTCAGCTGTCTTTGGGCTGCTTAGCTCCGGCAGGGAGTGTTTGTGGGCATAATGGGGAACTGAAGCAGCAAGCTGATCTAGACTGGGAATAACTATTATTTTCCCCCAGAACAATCAATTCCCCAGCCCATGTCACCATGCTCCTGAATGCTCAGCAGAGAAGACAGTCTCTGGGAAAGGGAGCAGAGCCTGTTTTAGGAGAGTGCTGAAACACAGCTGACACCACATCTTGTGGCTACCTAGGGAATATCAGGCGATGTTTTCTGACATGCATCTTGTTATTTGAGTGTTGGATTTAAACCTTCCCTTAAGAAGGAGAAAACCCAAAACTTTTTGTGTGCAAAAATAGGAAAACAAACTCATGCACTTGATCAAAATTAGTTTCTCAGCTGTTTTAAATGGCAGCCTGTTACTGAAAAGCTATAGATTGAAGCCAGTTCCCATATGCACTTAATGCCTTCATCTTTGGTGTTGTCAGATATTTCATCAGTGATATTTGACTTGATTTCCTCATCCACAATTAAAAAGGTTTCCCTTCTATCTGTACTTTATGACAAGTTGAGACTGCAATTCATTAGGAAAGCTGTTAGTAAAAATACAGTAACAGAATATTTTTATTTTGCCAAGTGTTCTACAGAAGGACTCATTGATAAAAGCATATTCCATGTAATTCATACACTGGACATTTCTACTGTCACTCTAAGCAGGACAGAGTGTTCTATATTTTGTAATAAGTTCAGTACAAATGTTAGAGGATGATGGGTTTTCTATTTCAGTTAAAAAAAAAAAAAGAAAGAAAAGAAAACCATGCCAAAATAAACAAAACCCCCTCCAAACCAACCAACCAGCAAGATAAAAATGAAGCTGACCATGAAATGAAAATAATTTTTTGCAAAAATAAAAAAATATTCCCTGAAGACAACAGAAATGCAGGCTTGCTTAAAATAAGTCAGAAAAGAAATAGCATTTTCAGCTTGAATAGGCTTAATGTGGATGTTGAGATGTGAAAACCATTCTCTTTAGGACCAGTTTGGAATGATCATTTGACTGACTTGTCTACTGATTAACTGTTTTTTAATGTTCAGTATTGATTGTCCACTGCACCACAAAAAAACTGCCAAAAAGCTTAATTAAAATTTTAATGAAAAAAAAAATTTTCATAGAATCATAGAATGGCAAGGTTGGAAGGGACCTCAAGGATCATCTAGTTCCAAGCCCCTGCCACAGGCAGGGACACCTCCCACTAGTACAGGTCACTCAAGGCATCGTCCAGTCTGGCCTTGAACACCTCCAGGGAGGAAGCAGCCACAACCTCTCCGGGCAACCTGTGCCAGTGTCTCACCACCCTCACTGGAAAGAGCTTCCTCCTAACATCCAGTCTACATCTTCCCTCTGCCAGTTTAAACCCATATTCACTGAAGTATCGCTGGGTGTCTTACGAGTTTTACAGAAGGCCATTCTCAGATTTCTGGTATGCTTCCTGAGGCATCTTCTGCCTTCGGTTGCTTATTGGTTTCTCCTGGGTTTTGTTATTTGGGCTTAACATCAGTAAACACTCGTGTCCAAAGCTCCTTGTCATCTGGAAACAGCATTAAAAGCTCTGAACTGTTTCAGATGAAGAATACTTTTTTTCCTTTTCAAGTGAAATGCTGGTTCAGCCAAGCCAAACATTTGTTTCTAACACAAAATATATGTTACCTTTCCCAGCTGTACAGAAACCTGATGACTGTGTGGTCCCAAATGGCTCTCTCTTTTGGTTCTTATTTGATCACTTGCTCATTAAGAACTTGTCATTGTCTCAACCCATGGCAGACCTTTCAAGATCTAAATATGGTGCCTACATTCATCCTCTGTCATTATCAAGCACAGACAGTCTGTGCAGCTGCTGTTTACAAGGCAGACCTGTACCAAAGCATTTGAGGATCAACCTACCTAATGAGGTAAGTGTGATGCTGTAGTACAGGAGAATGGCAAAATGATTGTATGTGTAAACGAGTTTACTGCTTATTTCCTACATGAAGCACAACATCATGGTGAGCAGCAAAATTGCCAGGGTCTATGCTGAGGATTATTTTTTAAGTGTTTTTCAAGACAGCTTCAGATCTGATAGAAATAACCCAGAGGCAACAGCAGGTTTGAGGAAAGGTTAGGAAAATGCAGCATTAGAGGGAAAGGTCAGAAGGAAAGCAACGGTTTTGCCAGAAAAGTTGAAGGGATATATGACACATCTTGTATTTAAAAAAGCCCAACACATTTTGGAAAGGAAACAGGAATAATTTTGCCCATGCTTGATAGAACAAAAGATCTTTGTCCTATCTTTCTGCCTGGTAGGACAAAAAGACACTGGGTAAAGCTACTGGAGGAAAGTCATGGATGGGATGTCAGGAAGACATCTGGCAGTAAAACTGATAAAGCCTTTGACATATCAGATAGAGAAAAATCAAGTAGCTTTGTCTTTGGATACATTATTAGAGAAAGACATCCATGAGACTGAAAACTGAGACTGCCTTGGGGCTGGGCAGTGGGCTGGTTGGTGCCTTGAGGTCTCTTCAAGTCTTCTTTCTCTGTACTTCAATGGATTCCCAGCAGTCAGAAGAGACTGATCCCTGAAGTGCACTGCTAATAGAGTTTTCTTCATAGGTGGGCAAAGTAAATGACCTGTAAAGCAACTGCAATTTGAGGAGAGAAAACAGTTTAAAGTGTAATCTTTTCCACACCAGTAATTGGTTTCCTGGTCAAACTTGCAAGAACAAAAGATTTAATTACTTACATTTTAATATAATTCATTTTTATCCAAGCAGTAGAATCAAAGAGGCAAGTTCTCTTCTCATTGTTTTCTAGAACACAGCATAGTGGTGTTGGGGGTTGGGCTTGGTGATCTCAGAGGGCTTTTCTTACCAGAACAATTCTATGACAATACAATACTACTCTCCCATGAACTTCCAATTCAACCAAGTGCTTAAGCTTATCACAAGTAAGTAGAAAGAAGCAACTAAACATAGAGGAGCTCAACCTAAAGAAGGAATCACAGAGCTAACTAGGTTGGAAAAGACCTCTGAGCTCAGCCAGTACCCGCGAGTGACCTGCGAGTGAGCCATGTTTGAGCGATGGTTGAGCAGTTGTTGAACCTAGCCCTACTGAGCCGGGGGGCCACCAGGCCCCCCGGCCTTTTAAGATCACCACCACCATTCACCCAGTGATGCACACCATGGGGTACTCACCAGTGAGGATGGGAGGAGGATCCCTCTGCCCAAATGGGCAAACTTGGGGCTTCTGCTTCTCTTGGGGCTGATTATAAAGGGGAGTGGGCAGGGAGGGTAAAGTGGCCACACCTGGGGTGGGAGGAGACTCAACAGAACCCAGGTGCTGTGAGTTTGGGAGACAAAAGGGAAAAAAAAAAAAATCAGTGTGTTGTTTAAAGAAGGGAGATGAAAAGGATGAAAATAGAGAAAAAAGAGGAAGACAGGAGAAAAGGAAGGAGATGGAGAGGAATGGAGGAAGATGGGGGGAAAGATAGACAGCATGCAGTCATAACTGCAACTGGTATTTACACCAGCAAACATTATCTTCAAAGTCTTCCTGCTTGGATTAACTCACTTCAAGGCCTTGTGAACCTGACATAGCTTTGTCAGATATCTTTTTTTCTGCAATGGGGCCAAAAGCAATGAGGACTGCTAGACCAAGTTGAAGTTCTGACGGGAAGGTTGACAATGGTTAAGGGGGCACAGGGAGGCTGGAAGAATGAAATTAAGAGGGGAGGCTTGCTGCCCACACAGTGAAGTTCATGGAATAGCTTTGCCAAGAAAAGGCTTACTGTATTGGAAAGAGTGTTGTATTCAGACTTCACAGATGCTATGTGTCAGAGCCCTGTGGGGCAATTGCTCTCCTGCACCGTGGGGATTTATCATTTAGCTCCTTTGGATGCTTCTTGCAAAGCATCCTTTTGGCTGTCTGGGAAAGGAGGATGAACAAATTGTACCGTGATTCAGTGGAGAAGAAATGCCCTTTGAAAACAATCAAAAAGCAGCCTGAAGATACTGGAAGGGTATGAGATTAATAGGGCTTGCCAAGGGAAATTGCCACAATTGTTAGCCTATGTGTGTTGGACACAGTGAGGTTTCTCCCAGGAGTTGTGCCTCCCCTCCCTGGATTTTACCAAGGGAAAAGGCTGATTTTTAATCTCCCAGTGCAACAGAGCCAGCCTTGGGATGGAGATTTCCCTCCTCCCTCTCCCAAGGCTGGCTCCAGTGAGATGCAGAGACTCTTCAAGGACTTGACAAATGGCTTTCAGTTCCATCCAAGAGCATTTCTCAGTCAGGCCTTTCTCCCTCTGAGTGGGGAGGTCAGCCAATCCACTGCTTTACAAAGTGGCTCTGTACTGTGCCTTTGGCATCTGGAGACACAGCTTGTTGCTAACCAATATGAAGGGCTCTGATCTTTAAAAGAAATAGGTCCTGCAAACAAGCAGAACATGGAGACAGTGAGCCTCAAGTGACTTGGCATGTCATTCACAGGGTAGGATGCCCTATGTGTTTTCTTCACTTCTATTCACTGTCAAGGGTTAGGGGTGAGCCAGCCACTAGACAATTGACAGATGCTATGAACTTCTCCCTTCCAGTAAAGACAACAAGGGAAAAGAAACAGATGGGTTGGAAAAGAAACCTAAAACTGCTTTAATGAAAATAATTACAATAAAATGAAACATGTACACATATACACAAAGCAGTTCTGAACACAACCCCATTATGACAGTATCACAGTATCACCAAGGTTGGAAGAGACCTCAAAGATCATCAAGTCCAACCTGATAACAATCATATCCCCATCATCACTAGTACTGTGGGCAGGTACCAGAGAAATCTCAGATTGGGGTCAGCAGTAAATAGTAACTAGTTTCAGAAGCTGGATTCTGAAACAGGATTCAGGAACACATGGATCAGGATCAAAGGAAGGATAGACAGAGTCCTCCTTGGATTCTGTTCATTGAAGGAAAGGATTTGACCCTCGTGACCTTTATACCAAGTATGGCATATATGGAATAGAATCTCTCCTTGGTCAGTATACATTCACCTGTCCTGTCCACTCCTCCTCACAAGTGTTGCCTCTCTTTCTGCACCCCAATAGGGTACAAAAGATTTAGCAGATACTTTGGTTTCTACAGGAACAAGTCTAAACAAGAGCTTTTCTGCATGCCAATTCTTATTATTAACTGTAATCATCAACAGTATCACTCATAAAGGCAGCCACTGACTGTGAAAACATGCCCTGAATTTCAGAAAGTACTTTAGCTGAGCAGAGACTAGGCTGAGAAGTCAAATCACTGATCAGAATTAGTTCTGTTCTAGCTCAAACCAGGACACTTCCAAAGAACTGGAAAGCTGGGCTGCTTGCCTCTAATAAACACAGCCAGCAAAGAAAGGAGCTGGGAAAAAAAATGAATACCACAAGAGTTGTAGTGAAATAAAAAGAAAAACAACCAAAAAACCCAATGATTTAAAAAATTTTATTTAAGGACTTGGAGCACCCTCTTAGATGGACTCAATGGTGTTGTTTGAAAGGCTTCATGTAACTCACAGCCAGCCAGGGGGAGGACTGCCATTTCAAACTGCATCAATTTTTACATTTCAAACATGTTTGAAGCTTCCATATGTCTTCTGAGGACTTTCTAGTGGCCTCTGTCACTGTGATCTCTTGGTGCTTGAAAGGGGATGTGCACGTGCATGTGTCTGCAGGAGCCTTCACATGTGTGCACACCTACTGATGTCATTTCCCAGGCAAGATCTAGAGTGCAGAGTGCCAGCTTGGTGTGGGGCCAGTATTATTGAGTTCTGGGAAAACACACAACGAGAACTGCTATTTGGGTTATGATAAGAGTTCAATTTAATCACAACAGAAGCCAAGTCATCCCAAATTAAAGGTTAATGCAGACTGGGATAGCAATGAAGTTGCTGTATGTAGTTTTCAAAGAACATGAGCTAATGTCTAGAAAAAGAGAGCAGAGGAAGTGCCTTGGATTTTGCTTCTAGCCCAGCAAGCAATTCCATTTCTAGCTGTGGGCAACTGATGTTAGGCAATATTTGCTATCCTGAAGAAAAAAAGAACTAATGTCCAAGTAAGAACTCTTGAAAAATAAAATAAGGATGCTTGCAGAACCTCAGAATACTCTCATGTCAAACCCTAACACACATTTAGATATGGATGTAGAGGACCAACACTCAGGTTTGACTTTTTTCCCCTGAGATGAGATTTTCAAATACACTGAGTTGAATCAATAACTCAGATCTCAACATTGTTTTCTGGGGAATTCTTCTGCTAATTCACTGAAAACCTTGCTTGTGCTAAGTCACTGTCTCAGTTTTCCTCCCTCTGATCTGAACAGAACACTGAAATGAAGGAATGTGTGTAGAAATGAATGCCTTATATTTATGCAGTAATTATGACACTAGCTGCAAGGTCTCTCTGAATATTTTTCTATTAAAATCCCAGAAGTACCTTTTTATGGCCTCACAAAGGTCCTGTGGTGTCTAGTTACTGACTCACAATACTCTGAGGTATAGCTTTCATATCATTTTCATTCACCCCTTTCCCACTGAAAACTGTTTTGCAAGGAGAAAGAAATCAAAGCTTCAAAATTTATGTTTCACATTCAGCCATCAGGAGACCATTTCTTCCTCTTCAGGTATCATGTGAATGTGTGTGACCAGAAGCAAGTGGTGCTCTACTGACCATGGTAAGATGTCTCCTGTCAACACTGGAGTCCATTTGAGACATTCAAGTGACCTGTGTCACACATATCAAGCTGTGCCTGACATTTCATCCTCTCACCCTCATATGAACTCCAGATCATGAAGTCAGCTTGGTGTGAAAGCAACACGTAGCTCTTGAGTAAGGACAAGGTGTGAAGAGTGATTTCACTACTTAGAGCTTCTGAGGAAATGAGATACACACAGCCAGTGTCATGAACTGAAGTGGTGAATCAGTTTGGAAGGCAGATTTAGGCCTTTTCCTTGCTGTTCCCAAAGATGGGAAATGTATCAGGGAAAATCACAGAATCATCATAGAATCGTGAAGGGACCTTTAAAAGTCATTTAGTCCAACTCCTCTGTGGTTAACAGGGACATCTGCAACTCGAACACGCTGCCCAGAGCCCCAGCCAACCTGACCTGGAATGCCTCCAGGAATGGGGATTCTGCCACCTCTCTGGGCAACCTGGTCCAGTGTCTCATTGCACTGAGCATACAAAGTTTCTTCTTGCTACCTAGTCTGAACTCCCCTCTTCTGGTTTCAAACCATCACTGCTTATCCTGTTGCAGCAGGGCCTGTTAAAAAGTCTGTCCCCATCTTTCTTATAGGCCCCCCTTAAGTGCTGTAAGCTCATAATAAGATCTCCCCAGAGCCTTCTCTTTCAAGGCTGACCAACCCCACCTAGCTCAGTCATTCTTCATAGGAGTAGTGTTCTAATTCCCTGATTATTTTTTTGTGGCTTCCTCTGGACCTGCTCCATCTGGTCCATGTCTTTCCCGTGTTGAGGATTCCAGAGCTGCACACCACAGTGCAAGGGGGAGTCTGTTCAGAGTGGAGTAGAAGTGCAGAATGCTTTTCCAGGACCTGCTGGCCATGCTGCTTTTGATGTAGCCCAGGATTCGATTTTTGTTTCTGGGCTATGAGTTCACATTTCTGGTTCATATTTGGCTTCTCATCTACCGGTAATGTCCAGCCCTTTCCTCCAGGGCTGCTCTGAATACACTCGTTGCCCAGACTCTACTTCTGCTTGGAATAACAACTCACTTGGATACATCTCGCTGAAACTGCCAACCATTCAAAATGCTGTGCACTGTTACTGCACAATGAATGCTGAGTCTTAAATGACAGCAGCCGTGCTGATCGCTGCACCTTATTTCTCTGCGTCGTGAATGACACAGATAACAAAGAAATGTTTAAGACTCCTGGATCATCTTCCAAGACCATGCCAGAGGAGAATTGCTGTTGCCACAAATTCTGCAATTCCTGTATCCTACAGCACCAGCTTCCCAGAAGTGGAGTAGATTTATAGATGCTTTCCTGCTTCTGACAGGACTTCTTCAATAAGTTTACAACTCTGCTTTGTTTGCAGTTTATTTCTTCCTGTACAAGTCTCTGCCCCCACCCTGCTATGGAAGTGGTGCTTTGTTAGCATGTGGATATTCTGACATAGCAAGAAGGGAATGAGAGAGGGAAATTACTACACTTCCCTCATGCTGATCCGAGAACAAATGGGAAGTTTGATGACTTTTGCTATTTCAGAAGCCAGTTGGTCAAACTGTCCATTCCCAGCACTATGGTTCAGTCATTCTTTACTCTCTCCCTTTGTCTTTATGAGGAACAAAGCTCGGAAAACTACAAAATCAAGATAATGCCTGCGGTTTAACTTCCTGCAGGATTTTAATCACATAGGAGAAAATAATGGTAGAGCCATTTCTTTACCATGGTAAAGGGTGGTGAAGAACTGTAACAGACTGTCCAGGGAGATCCCATCTCTGGAGATACTTAAGCTCAGCCTCCACCAACCTCATAGCAACCCGCTCTCGTGGATGTGTGCCCGCTCACTGCAGGGGGGTTGGACTAAATGTTCTTTGGAGATCCATTCCAGCTCAAAGCATTCTATGACTCTGATTCTGATCTCACTGAAGAGGCAGAAGGAACTGAAACAGAGGTTTATTTGATTAATATCATCTCTGGTCTTTCTACTGAGCCCTGGTTTCAGGATAATAAATAAAACTTGGAGCTTCCTAGAAAGGCAGTAAAACATTTGCTACATTAAAAGCGAATCATCTGATGGGTCACTGGAAAAGAGTCAGCATTTATTCTCCCCCAAAACTTAAAAATGTATCATAATCACCTTAATTTAGCCCATTTACACACTCCTGTGTACTTTCTTATGTTTTGTTCATATGTTCTTGTTTTCCTTCAGAAGTCATTATGCCAGTGCTTCCCTAAGGTGAACAAATTGAGCTGAGAACTATTTCTACAATACTTAGGTTTGTAAGGAGAGATTACTTCCATGTTACTATGTCATTTCCTCAAATAAGGGTCTATGTTGCAAGACAGAGTAGTTAATTATAGTTCACTTTTCTCTTCAGTCATTCCTGAATTACTATGTTGTGTAATTACAGAATCAAAGAATGTTAGGGGCTGGAAGGGACCTCAGAAGGTCATCCAGTCCAACCCCCTTGCCAGAGCAGAACCCCCATTTTTATTTTATTCTTTTTTTTTACAGTCCCCTTTTAATTTCTTTTTTTTTTTTTTTTACATCACTTCTCCCTCATCTCTTTTTCACTCCATGTCCTATTTTGTCCCATCTTCCTCCTTTTCTTTCCATCTCCTTCCTTTTCCCTCTTCTTCCTATATTTTTCTTTATCTCCATCCTTTTCCTCCTCATCTCCCTCCTTCCAACAGCCCCTCCCTTTTCCAATCATATTCATCCTTCCCACCCCACACTGCATTTTTTTCCACCCCCTCCTTTTGTCTCCCAAACTCACAGCACCTGGGTTCTGTTGAGTCTCCTCCCACCCCAAGTGTGGCCACTTTACCCTCCCTGCCCACTCCCCTTTATAATCAGGCCCAAGAGAAGCAGAAGCCCCAAGTTTGCCCATTTGGGCAGAGGGATCCTCCTCCCATCCTCACTGGTGAGTACCCCATGGTGTGCATCACTGGGTGAATGGTGGTGGTGATCTTAAAAGGCCGGGGGGCCTGGTGGCCCCCCGGCTCAGTAGGGCTAGGTTCAACAACTGCTCAACCATCGCTCAAACATGGCTCACTCACGGGTACTGGCTGAGCTCAGAGGTCTTTTCCAACCTAGTTAACTTTGTGATTCCTTTCTTAGGCTGAGCTCCTCTATGTTTAGTTGCTTCTTTCTGCTTGCTTAAGCACTTGGTTGAATTGGAAGTTCATGGGAGAGTAGTATTGTATTGTCATAGAATTGTTCTGGTAAGAAAAGCCCTCTGAGATCACCAAGCCCAACCCCCAACACCACTATGCTGTGTTCTAGAAAACAATGAGAAGAGAACTTGCCTTTTTGACTCTACTGCTTGGATAAAAATGAATTATATTAAAATGTAAGTAATTAAATCTTTTGTTCTTGCAAGTTTGACCAGGAAACCAATTATTGGTATGGAAAAGATTATACTGGGTGAATGATGGTGATGATCTTAAAGGCCAGGGGGTCTGGTGGGCCCCTCACCTCGGTAGGGTTAGGCTCAATGATTGCTCAAACATTGCTCAAACATTGGTCACTCACGGGTGCTGATTGAGCTGAGGTCTTTTCCAACCTAGTTAACTGTGTGATTCCTTACTTGGGCTGAGCTCCTCTATGTTTAGCTGCTTCTTTCTGCTTGCTTATGATGAACTTGTATACTTAACTGAACTGCAAGCTCATGGGGGAGTAGTTTTGTGTCGTCATAGGACTGTTCTGCTTGGAAAAAGCCCTCCATTGCCACCAAGGCTAACCCTCAACCCAACACCACCATGGCCATTAAACCATATCCCAGAATGCCATGGCCATGCANTTGTGATTCCTTTCTTAGGCTGAGCTCCTCTATGTTTAGTTGCTTCTTTCTGCTTGCTTAAGCACTTGGTTGAATTGGAAGTTCATGGGAGAGTAGTATTGTATTGTCATAGAATTGTTCTGGTAAGAAAAGCCCTCTGAGATCACCAAGCCCAACCCCCAACACCACTATGCTGTGTTCTAGAAAACAATGAGAAGAGAACTTGCCTTTTTGACTCTACTGCTTGGATAAAAATGAATTATATTAAAATGTAAGTAATTAAATCTTTTGTTCTTGCAAGTTTGACCAGGAAACCAATTATTGGTATGGAAAAGATTATACTGGGTGAATGATTGTGATGATCTTAAAGGCCAGGGGGTCTGGTGGGCCCCTCACCTCGGTAGGGTTAGGCTCAATGATTGCTCAAACATTGCTCAAACATTGGTCACTCACGGGTGCTGATTGAGCTGAGGTCTTTTCCAACCTAGTTAACTGTGTGATTCCTTACTTGGGCTGAGCTCCTCTATGTTTAGCTGCTTCTTTCTGCTTGCTTATGATGAACTTGTATACTTAACTGAACTGCAAGCTCATGGGGGAGTAGTTTTGTGTCGTCATAGGACTGTTCTGCTTGGAAAAAGCCCTCCATTGCCACCAAGGCTAACCCTCAACCCAACACCACCATGGCCATTAAACCATATCCCAGAATGCCATGGCCATGCAGCACTTGAACACCTTCAGGGATGGTGACTCCACTACTTCCTTGGGCAGCCCCCTCCAATGTCCGACCACTTGTGCAGCAAAGAAATTCCTCCACCCATACAATCCAAACCTGCCCTGGCACAGATCCAGCCCGCTTCATCTCATTCCATCACCTAACACCAGGGTGAAGAGAAGAAACTATCTCCCAACTCACTGCAACCTCCCTTCAGGGAGCTGCAGAGAGCAACAAGGTCTCAGTTACTACTATGTAATCAAAATAATGATGTGTTTCTTACATTTCTCATTACTATTGTAACCCATGCAAACAGAACCCCTACTTTTTACAGTGTTAAACCATCTGTGGTATAACCACAGTGACAGGCTTATCTTTAGTCCACTGACCACCAAGTGTGAACACTTAGCTCATTTTATGCTGCTGCTAACACTTCATAGTCAATACCATGATCACTACCTGGGCATCCATCACCCTTTGGCCTGTCACAACAGGCCCTGCTAACAAATCTGTCATCTTTCTTATAGGTCCACTGTAAGTACTGAAAGCCTGCAGTAAGGTCTTACTGAGCTGGCCAACCCCAACCCTCTCAGCCTTTCTTCATAGTGGATGTACTTCAGCCCTCTGACCATTTCTGTGGTGTGCTCCAACAGATTCATGTCCTTTTTGCACGGAGAGTTCCTAAGCTGGACACCACATTCCAGGTGGGGTCTCGGCAGAGCAGAGGAAGGCAGCAGAGCCATGTCCCATGTGTTGAAGTCCTGCAGACCTCCATTAAGAGGATCACTTGAACATCCTTCAGTGCAGTTTTGCTCAGCTACTGTCACTTGCTGGAGAACATGTGAGCTTTGCCTTCAAGTAGTTAATCTTATACTGTACCCCTATTTGTTTATCAACCTAATTTTCATAGGCACTTCAATTTCTGATGAGGTAGCTGAGTTAAAAACAACTAATAATGCAGGATATGCAGTCTCAGCAATGTTCTGAGATTTGGTTGGGCTTGTTTGTTTCTTTGGGGGGGGGTGGTTATTTTGATTGGGGTCAGAAAGAGAAGGAAGGGGGAGAAGAGTCTTTAGGGTCAGAAAGGTGTTTGGTTCAGGATAGAGTAAATCCAGAGCATACAAGAGTGTGCAGGGGAGATACTATGACCTGAAATGCAGGAGAAGCCAGAAGCCCTGTGTCGTAGTAGGCCTAAACAGGCCAGATTAGGCTTGTACATGTCCTGGCTTGCCCAGGCACACTTTTCCGCTCTCCCTCCTTCTGTTTTGGGGAGAGCAACAGCAGGAAAAAGGACAAAGAAGCTGGAGCCACTAAGTCTGGTGTCTGTGGCCTGCCCAGCAACTGCGGTAACAAGGTGCACATTGTTGCCTTGTGCAAGGCTGTGTTCTGCCCAAAAAAGGGTAAAGCAAGCCTATGGCTTCAACCAATGTGGTCAAATCTTGGATAACTGCCATTTGATTGGCTATCCTGTGGCCAAAGGCCCATTAGTCTTGGGCTGTATTGGGTAAAAGGAGATGAGCAGGGAGCACAGTGTGCTTTGCCGTTACAAGGTATGTCTGCTATTGCACCTGTGCCTGATGCCTCCTTGATCTGGAACTGAGGCTCTGATACCTTCATGGGTTTGCCCTGCACAACCGCTGTGACACTGTGCCCAGACTGCACACTGCAAGACATCTGCCTGCACCTGGAAGCCTTCTGCTCAGATGGAAGCCCTGGAGATAAAACAAATTGTCCAGAAAGTCAGGAACAGGTCAGAGATAGTCTGTCTCCTTTCTCCAGCACCCAAAACCCTGGGGAAACTCTAAAGCCTCTGACAGCTACCCCACCATGAACTTTGGGTACTGTCAGATGATATTTTTGTGAGTAAATACTAAAAACCTCTTGGAATCATTAATTGCCTTCTGCCATAAGCAGAATGTTGCTCCTTGCATCCATCTAGTAAGCAAGCAGTGTGTTGACAGCAAGCGGTATGCTGACTGCAAAGCTTTCTCTACCAATTTAATAGAGTTCAATTAATGTATTTATTTATTAGTTATTTCTAGATCCTATTATAACCTGTATATGTTTTCCATAATGATGCAAGAACCTATTATTATTTTGGTGATTGGGGTGCTGTGAGTTCTGAATATTTAATATTAATAAACTATATCAATATTTGTAAAGTATCATCTTGCAGTAATTTATTACCTCTTCCACTACACCCTGTGAGAAGGATAGGAGCTGAGCAGGTCAGTTCTTGTTTGTATGCTGTGTCAATAGCTGAACATCAACTCTGTAAATCACTGAAGAAAGATGCTGCAGAACATGGAGATGAAATTTCTATCAAGGTAGTAACACAGGTCATTGGGGTAGGTACCAAGCAAAAAAAGGGATTGGTTCAGTGACATAATTCAGTATGAAGCAAATGTGAGATAAATTATAGTGAGGACAGTCTTAACAAAGGATACGAAGTAACATGGTGGAAATACTATGAGATGTGGAGAAAAAGAAGAGATGCAAAAGGGATGCAGTGTTTTGACAAGGGTACTTCTCAGCCTAGTAAACCTAGTTCCATCTCTGGTCTGCTTGGCTGAAAGGAACAAAGCAGAACAACCTGTCCTAAAGCATCTGTAAAAAATAAAAATCAGAGAATGCTTCATGCTGTGGCTCATTTTTCAGGCTCCAGTTCAAACACACCATGGCCTATTTGTTCCCACAGTGCGGGACTGACCTTAAAATCTTCCATGAGCTTTTGCTAACTGCAGCCCAGCTGGTTGCAGTGTTCCAGCCATCCACTTCTATTTTTAAAACCCCAGGTTGCATACAGTTTTCTTTAGCTTTCAATCCTTTGGGGATTGCCTTAAACAGAACTGCACAAAGCAGCAAAGCACCCTGTGACCATCCCTGGGATCCTGATTCAAGTGCAGTGGAGAAGGAGGCAGGACTGATCTTGTGAAACTGAGGATATTTAGTGGAAGATCCATTCCTATGAAATCTTAAGTTTGGGTGGGCTGGGAGGGTTTATGATTCACTATGAATGATAGAATTGTTTAGGTTGGAAGGGACCTCAAAGCTCATCCAGTTCCAACCCCCTGCCATAGGCAGGGACACCTCCCACTAGTACAGGTCACTGGAGGAGTTTTCCAACCTGGCCTTGAACACCTTCAAAGAGGGAGCAGCCACAGCCTCCCTGGGTGACCTATGCCAGTGTCTCACCACTCTCACTGTAAAGAACTTCCTACTAACATCCAATTTCAGTCTCTCCTCTGCCAGTTTAACCCCTTTGCTCCTTGTCATGTCATTACAAGACCTTGTCAATAATCACTCCCCAGCCTTCCTGTAGGCCCCCTTCGGATACTGGAAGGCTACTATTAGGTCTCCTGAAAGCCTTCTCTTCTCCAGGCTGCAGAGCCCCAACTCTTGTAGCCTGTCCTAATAGCAGAGCTGCTCCAGTTCTCTGAGCATCTTTGTGGCCTCCTCTGGACCTACTTCAACAGTTGAGTGTTCTTCCTAATGTAGCCACCACACAGATTCATTAGACATTTTACATAACTCTGGCCTACATATGTGCCTTTCCATATGTGAAACTGCATGCACTGAACCTTATACACCTACACACACACTTTATTGTACTGAGTCACATGGAAGTCACACATTACTTTTAGGATCCAGCTTGGCACAGTGTGTGATCCTGCTGCTTTCCATACCTCAACTACCACTAAATCCCATATATTGCCAATTAATTAAACCTTGCAGCTCTTCCATTTCTAGTTCATTTTCTTCATGCCTGCCAAGCATCCAAGAGAATTTGCTAAGCTAAACTCACAGGACTGGGTACCCTTTAGACCCTGATTTATACTTGGAATAAGTCTGTGCTGGTGAAACTCTATAATTTTTCTGAGGCCATTATTAAAATTTAACAATGATTTCAATGTTTGAATGGGCTCAGGAAACAGCTATTATTTATCCAGAAGCCAGAGTCAAGGCTTCTTAACAATATTGGACAAAACTGACTAACTGGACAAACAATTCTTTAAAGAAAGAGAGAGGTTATTGTTCATACAGTGAAAACTGTGGCATAATAATTAACCACTCTGAATGTTTTCACAAAAGGTCAGATGCAATGCAAGTGAAAAGTGCTTGAACAGTCCCCATGTGACAAGTCCAAGTACTCAAAAGAGGACATAAACAGATCTTAAACACGTACATCTGAATTGCCTATGCCTACAGAGAGCCTGAGTTGTCTTTAAGGTCCCTCAAAGCCTATGGTTCAAGTCCTGAATAGACCCACAGCTTCATTCCTGACAAAAGTCAACCAGGAGTCAGAAATCAGCAATTTCCCCAACTTCTCTGAAAACAGACATTTCTGTGTTGCACTTGATTCATATTGAGGACCAAGACTCCTACCAAAGGTGCTAGTCACCTTTTTTGATTTTAGCTTTCAGCTCTGTGTATCCAATGGACAAAGATAGATGACAACTGAGAGTAAGTAATTCTGTCCTAAACTATGACAGTGCAAAACACCGTGAAGCCAGATACGAACAGAACTTAGCTCTTCATTCCTCAAACAGTGCTAAAACCTGTCTGAGTAAATAAGATCTGGCTCCAGGACAGAAAATGCAGTCACAGTACAAGTGTCCTCTTTTCCCAGGCAGCAGAGATAGGTTATAAAATTGGGCAGGCTCATCACTTTCCTCTTTCTCCTCCAGTTCATGGGAAGCTCTCCTTCAGCAAGTAATAACACAAAACGATGAATCAAGAAAACGTTGGAGATCCTCAAAGGAAACCAAGTGTGTTCTGTAGCTTGTTGTTTTCACAGTCACATCCGTGCTTGGACAGATTGCTACCTGAAAGTGCTCCACTTACTTTTCAGGCAATGGAAAAAAAAAAAAAAATTAATAAAAAAAAAAAGACTGTTTCCAGCAATTGCACTTAACAATCGCTTTTTGCCAAGAGTTGCTGTTCAGCTCCCACACTTCCAGGGAACATTGTTTTGTTTGTTTTCAATGGCCAAAAAGTGAAAAAAAAAAAAAAAGAAAAGAAAAAGAGTTAACAGCTGGTCCCTGCAGGTTGTTATCTAACTGTAAGGATACACCCTTCAGAAAAAGGAACTGACCAGAGGTTAAAGAGACAAGAGATTAAACCAAGTGGTCACTTCAACCTGCTCCTTCTCAGGAGCTTGAAAATCAAATGTAATGAAGAGGAAGGAAAAAGTAATCTCTAGAAATGGCCCCAAAACGGGCAAGGGCAAGTAGTGTCACTATTTTAACTATTTTGACAAACTCCTTCATGGGTGCCCTAAGATAAGAATAGAAACAAACCAGAGGAAATGGCACAATTAAGGCAATTCATGGCAAAGTTTAGAGCGTGACAGATGAGGAAGTTGAGGAGGTTGTGAGAAGGGAGTGTGTTGAGTTTCTAGGGTTCCTTTATGAAAATCTCTAAGTCTCATAATACAAACAAACAGAGGTGTTCGTTCAGACAGGCATGGCTCAAGTTCAACTCATATAGTTCAACCAAGGTGAAAGGAAACTGAATCATAGAATCATAGAATGGTAAGGTTGGAAGGGACTTCAAGGATCATCCAGTTCCAACCCCCTGCCATAGGCAGGGACACCTCCCACTAGTACAGGTTACTCAAGGCCTCATCCAATCTGGCCTTGAACAC
>VWZE01002952.1:111125-158844 GCA_013396675.1 Eubucco bourcierii
CAGCCACTCACCACCCAGCCTGGAGCTGTGCTTGGGATTGTGCCTACCCAGGTGCAGGACCTTACACTTGGCCTTGTTGAATCTCATGAGATTGGCCTGGGCCCACCTCTCCAGCCTGTCCAGGTCCCTCTGGATGGCATCCCTGCCCTCTAGCAAGTCGACTGTGCCACACAGCTTGGTGTCATCTGCAAACTTGCTGAGGGTGCACTCCATTCCTCTGTCCATGTCACTGACAAAGATGTTAAACAGCACTGGTCCCAGCACTGACCCCTGAGGGACGCCAAAATTCACAACTCAGCTGAGCTTTAGGCAGTGTGTCATAAGATCATTAAGATTGAAAAAACTCCCTGAGTTCCTAAATCGCAAGCATCAACCCAATATGACAAGCCTGCTGTTTCCCGAAGTGTCATGCTGCATGTGTTTTGAACTTCTCTCCATCCACTCTTTGTTCCTGTGCTTATTTTATCAAATTCTGAAGGATACAGTAATGTATCCCACTGTTACAGCAACAGGGCTGACCTACATATCCATTGTAGCTGTGGTAGCTAACTGGTTCTGCCAGTCACGATTCCTTACCAGTCTCTCCCCACAGGATTAGACAGGGTATAGAAGAACAGGAATGGCCATGGGTAGGCATCCATAGTTATGTGGAAGCAGTCAGTAAAGGTCCCTGTAAAGTCTTACTCAGCAGCAAACCACACAGCAACAAAGATGTGATCTGGTGGTAATTTGGATTTTCATCTGGCTCATGCTCATCCTGTTATTCACCAGCACTCCCAGATCTTTTTCCACAGAACTGCTCTCCAACTCATAGATGCTCAATGTCTAATTCTCAGTGAATGTATTCAGACAGAGGTTTGATTTCATAATTCAGCTAAGAAAGTCTAGGAAAATGATGCATTTGCCCCCAGCAGAAATTCTGGCCTAAGTAATTTCTGAACTATCAAACAACTTGTACACAAACAAATATGGTCCTTTGGAGGACATCAGGCTTGAGTAAAATGAAACCCATGACCTTTCTTGACACAGATGTTTACTAGAGCCCAGGCTTCAACTGAATCACAATAGTCATATTAATATAATTTTGTTGTGTGGCTCTTGGCACATTCAAGCTTCAGCTGGGTAACAGGAGGGAAAACACTGCAATACTATGAAAAATTCTTTATTAGTAGTATTGTGCTATTTTAATTTGTAGACACATGAAGCTGTAAATTGTGGCTGGTGCAGCTGGTGGATATGGAAAGACAATGGAAACTTCCTGGGTTATTGGCTGTCATTATGTTATGTTTCAATCTCCTTTCTTTACTTGCACGTGTTAAAGGTCTGTGTAGAGTTGAGCAACATGAAGTGCAAAATTAAACTGCCACAGTTACAATGGGAAGGCAGAGATTGTATTGATTTCTAAAGAGAGGTGGCTAAAGTTAGGACCTATCTCCTTAGACGGTCTGTAATACCAATGGAATTTCTCCAGGGATGAACTCAGAACACCTTGCTGAAGTTTCTTCTGAGCTTTCTGGTGCTGGTGCATGTGAGAAGCAGATCATAGAATCATAGAATCATAGAATGGTAAGGTTGGAAGGGACCTCAAGGATCATCTAGTTCCAACCCCCTGCCATAGGCAGGGACACCTCCCACTAGTACAGCTCACTCAAGGCCTCATCCAATCTGGCCTTGAACACATCCAGGGAGGGAGCAGCCACAACCTCCCTGGGCAACCTGTTCCAGTGCCTCACCACCCTCACTGGAAAGAACTTCCTCCTAACATCCAGTCTAAATCTCCCCTCTGCCAGTTTAAACCCATTGCCCCTTGTCCTGTCATTGCAGGACCTTGTAAATAATCCTTCCCCAGCCTTCCTGTAGGCACCCTTCAGATACTGGAAGGCTACTATCAGGTCCTCCCAAAACCTTCTCTTCTCCAGGCTGAAGAGCCCCAACTCTCTCAGCCTGTCCTCATAGGAGAGCTGCTCCAGCCCTCTGATCATCTTTGTGGCCCTCCTCTGGACCCGCTCCAACACTTCCATGTCCTTCCTGTGCTGAGGGTTCCAGAACTGCACACAGTACTCCAGGTGGGGTCTGACGAGAGCAGAGTAAAGGGGCAGAATCCCCTCCCTTGCCCTGCTGGCCACGCTTCTCTTGATGCAGCCTAGGACTCGGTTGGCTGTCTGGGCTGCATGTGCACACTGCAGGCTCATGTTGAGCTTTTCATCAACCCAGACTCCAAGGTCCTTTTCCTCAGGGCTGCTCTCCAGCCATTCACCACCCAGCCTGTATTTGTGCTTGGGATTGTGCCTACCCAGGTGCAGGACCTTACACTTGGCCTTATTGAATTTCATGAGGTTGGCCTGGGCCCACCTCTCCAGCCTGTCCAGGTCCCTCTGGATGGCATCCCTGCCCTCTAGCAAGTCGACTGTGCCACACAGCTTGGTGTCATCTGCAAACTTGCTGAGGGTGCACTCCATTCCTCTGTCCATGTCACTGACAAAGATGTTAAACAGCACTGGTGCCAGCACTGACCCCTGAGGGACACCACTTGTCACTGGTCTCCAGGTGGACATTGTGCCATTGATCACCACTCTCTGGGTAAATGTAGATGTTCCTTTGTCAGCTGCCTGAAACACAGAGTCAGCATACCTGCACTACTGGTGCTGTCTATCCCTGATGATATCTGCACCCTTGCACAAAACAAAGCTGGTCAAGCTTGCATTGCTCAGCTTTGTCTAGGAAAAGTTTGAGAGAACATTATTTGGGATGGCCTGCATAGGCATTAACAACTGCTGTCAATTCTTGTGCTTGGGAATATTCCTCTATGCTTTTTTGCTGACCAGTATCTGTGTAACCACTCTTGGGGCATTTGGTATCCTGTGGGCTACCCAACAGGGTAGTTGCCGAGACTGTGCAGGTAGTCGTGGTTAGTTTATGGAAACATCTACCTTCTACCTTCTTTCCTGTTCAAACATGTGATAAATACACTAGTTTGTTTCTGGGAATCACTAGGGCACAGACATAATCTTTTTGTGCATAGGTCAGAAGCTATTAGGGAATGCATCATGAAAACTGACTTCAACAACTGGATGCAGACTTCCTCCTGATGGAGGGGAGATTTTGCTGAGGTTCTGGGAGATTGTATGTAAATACACTTTCTCACTTGGCATTTCTTAGTTTTGATAGTTGTTTCTTCATGCTTTTAATTCCTTTGCTGGGTATCTTCCAAACATTTTAGTGAGATGATGATGATGAAGATGATAACTTTCATGTGTGCTTGTCTAGCACAAAGGAAAAGCATTTCTACCAGGAGTGGGGAGACCATTACCAGCTACAGTCTTGTCTTCTATGGAAACTGCTGTTCTCAGTTCAGGATCTAAGGACTATGAAAGCACTTTAAGCTTTTCACTCTTTAAGAATAAAGGAGAGATATAAGCTTGGCATTCTGATGAAATATATTTTTTTTACTTAATTCCCAAGAGTAAATTTACTTCCAGTAAAGACTGCACATTGTTTAGATATTATCACTGTGAATAAATGCACCAACAAATCACACTTCATTTACTTGGGCTTGTTTTTAATTTCCTCACTAGTGAAACAGGTATTGAACATCTTTAATCTAGATTGTTTATTTTTCTGGTGACCAAAAGCCACAACTAGAGCAGCTAATGTCTCACAGTCCCATCACATACCAAATGGTATTGGGGTGTAATAGGAATATGTAATTGCCTGTCTTCAAAGATTTGGACTTTGAAGCATAGGAAACAGTTCAAGATACTGCTCTTTGCAGGGTGTAGATGAAATATTGAATTGTAAAGCTCACATTTTCTCCCTCACTCTATGTGTTGTTACCTCAAACTTGTCAAAACAAAATATTTACTGTAGGTGACCCCTGCAGCTATTCTGGATCACAGATTCATAATGAAGAATGTTTATAGGAAGACTCACAAGGAAGAAATTTCTTACAATGAAGGTTATGGAACACTACAAACACCAGCCCAGGTTGCCCAGGGAGGTGGTAGATACCTCATCCTTGCAAACATTTTGGGTCATGTTGGATAAGGTTCTGAGCAACATGGTCCCTGCAGGGGGCTCAGACCAGGTAACCTTTAAAGATGCTTTCTAACCCAACACATTCTAAGATTCTTGGAGCCCATGAGTCTGTGCAGCAAAAAAAGGGTTAGTTTGGGGTCAAGGAATGTACTAGTGAAACCACAAATGAAGCTGAGGAAAGATTCAGGAAAGAGGGAACAAGACTGTGGTGCCCTACTTTATTTCTGAGTATAATTTAGACAGACCTTGTTTCCAAATGTGGGTCTGCATTGCTTGCTATACAAAGAAACAAGCTTCCTTTTCCCAAAGGAAATAATTAAATTAAAGAAGCAGTCAAGAGTGGAAAAGTAGAATCATAGAATCAACCAGGTTGGAAGAGACCTCCAAGATCGTAGAAACTGTCTCAGCCTTACAGGTTGGCACCTGAAGACTGGTAAAGAAGCTTAACTTGTGTTGCACTGCAAGGCAAACCATAAGTCAAAAATCATGAACGTTTTCTTCTGTTAGCACAATTGATTTTGTTTATTTTCAGACCATCCCAAAATCTAGTCATGCTGCATGTACATAGACAATACACAGGATAGCATGTCAAATGTAGACAAGGAAGATAACATGTCTTCTGGTTTAATTTGCTGTTTTAATTTTACATTCTTTTGGTTTGTTGGATTGTGCATCTGCTCAACTTGATGAAACAATCCATTCTACAGAAATTCTCATGTTCACCCCCTCCCAGTTCCCATGTCCCCATTATCTCTCCAACAAGAGATATCCACAGTATGACCTCTGGGGTGCTTGTCTAAATGGCAAAGTGTGCAACTTTTTGTGTAGCTGCTTCTGGGCTTCATCTCTTCCTTTGAAGTGTTCAGTGCAGAACAGGTATATCAGCATGTATCTGCTTTAACTACAGTCTAGAGTTAGTAGGTAAGACCAGCTAATGCTTTGAGTTACTCAGGAAATCATAAGTAGCACACACACAAAAATGAAAACAGAAAATAATCTTCATTTAGACTGTTAATTTTCTTTATGTTTCCAGTGTCATTTATTTTTCTAAGCACTGCTGCAGTTCCTTCCACTTGGTTTCTGCTCTTATTTTCTTACAAAATGGTATACTAGGCTTTCAGTATAAAACATATATATAAACATTTATATATATTTATATATATAAAAGCAACACCCACCCCCCAAAAAATGGACTTGCTTATACACAGGTGTATATTTGTGCCTCGCTAGAAAATATACTGTGTGTATATCTGTTTATTGTCCCTGAATGTCACAGCACTGGCTATTGTAATGGGGTCAGGAAGAAAGGGGCTTTATTTTTGGTTCCTGGTTTGCTTTAAAACATACAGGTGAAACAGGTAAGATGAACAAAAGAAAAGCAACCACAGGAACAGATGTATACATACATCACATCCCATTTATATGTTGACACCATGCTATTCTTGCTGCCATTGCTATTACTACTCTCCAATTTGACCTCTAGTTATTATTTCCTAGGAATTATATATCTTAATTTTTTTTTTTTTTTTGGTCATGTATTTTCCCACCTCATAATGAGGCTGAGGAAGAATGAAACACTAGAAAACCTGTGCATCCTGGGACTGTGGAGGTACTTGTAAAACTTAGTTTTTCTCTCTCTCTTTCTCAGAGGCTATCTATCATTTTGGAAATCGTAGTTAATTCTACACAACAGGTAATTTTTAGTGTCCTTTCCTTCCAAAAGATGCATTTGGGCTATTATTTGATATGGTTTTTCATGTGCACTGCTGGCACTGGATACCAGTGTAAATACTTTTTCCGGTGTAAGCCCCCCACTATTGATACAGATGGTTCTCTGTCCTTTGCTCTTTCAGCAAACAGACTGAACCTTTGAACTACTTAATCATTACTGAGTGATGTGCTGGAAGAACCATAAAATGCACCATATAAGATACACCAGAAAATTTGGTGGTAATGAGGGAGGGGTTGAATTTCAGTCCAATTCATTTAGCTTGATCAGAAGTGTCTACTGACTTCTTGACCTGAAGGCTTTGTAATTGGAAAAAGCCAACAAACCAGAACACAGAGATAAAAATGCAGTTAAAATTGGGGGGTTTAAAAAAAAAAAAAAAAGAAAAAAAAGAAAAGAAAAGAAAACCATATTGAATTAAAAAATAAAGTACTGCTTGCTGGTTTACAAAGAGTCTATAACACTGATAAAATCTTCGGAAACCAATGTGCCTTTTTTTTGTGGTTTTGCCTTTTTTTTTTTCTCTTTTTTTTTCCCTCTTTTTTTTTTCTTTCTTTTTTTTTTTCCCCCTCCCTTGTTCTCCTTTATTTTGGCTTCATTTCAACCCTGGAGTTCATATCATCTCCTTCCAGATCATATTCTTCTACTTGGCCACTGGTCCACACCTTCATGCGGTCAGTCAGGTCACTGCTCCTGGGAGCCAGGATGAAGTCGTAAATCAGGGCAGCACTTGCTCCTCCGATGATTGGGCCAACCCAGAAGATCTAAAACACAATCCCAAATCCAGTTAATACATCAGGTGGTGTTGCTTTTGAAGCCATTGTGAAAATCTCCTCTGAGGATTTTTACAGCAAAGTTTGCAGTCAAAATATTGTATTCATTGTATTTGTCACATAATCAAAACCCCATATTCATCATATGATGAAATATTATTATTTCATCACATTCATCATAGTCATAGCATTAAAATACATTGATGTGAAATATAAAGTATTATATGTATGAAATAGTCTGTCATCTGAATGTTTACCTAACCACACGGCAAGGAACCATCAATTTCTCACTATGAATTGGCAACAGACTCAGAGATTAATAACTGTGGCTGCCTTGCCAAGTTTTGATATTTAAACTTGGATATCTACTGGTAAAACATCTCTGCTACTCCAGATAAATCCGGCAAAGGGGACAGTTTCTAAAAGCAGCAAGGACATTTTATTCCATTCTTCCACTAACTTGCAGTAATAGGTGATTTAGAAAGTAATTATTATGAGGACCTAATTAGGGATTTAATTTGCTATTAGCTCCTATTTAGCTGGCGATATTGCTGTAATGGTGCTGGTCTAATTGGTTTATGGGAAGTTGAGTTCGCAAGGAGAGGTAATCAAAGTATTTTAATAGATAGGTTGGTTTTAATTAAAAAAAAACCAAAACCACAAAAACAAAATGCTGATTGTTAAGGATTTGCATGGCCAAAGAGTTCCTGAATCTGCAAACACATATTTTTTTTTTTTATTCAGCAACAACAGTGGTTTAATAAGAATCATTATGGTTGAGTCACCAACCCTGGGTGCATTTAAAAGTCACTTGGATGCGGCGCTCAGAGATACGGTTTAGGGTGAACCTTGTAGAGTAGAGATATCAGTTGGAGTTGCTTATCCTGAGGGTCTTTTCCAATGATTGATTCTGTGAATCCTTTTAGTATTTATTAATCCTGAATGATTCTGTGATTCCTTTTATCTCCTTCTCTAAATACACAGGAAAACAGTGCTCCTGTGAAATTGTGAAAACACTAGCAAGCAGCTTGCTTACATTACCTTAGCATCCAAAGTGGTTAAATGGGAGGCACTGGTAAAATTTCCTCAGTGGTTTTACTCTTTAGATCAAAATAGCATCCATTATAAAAAATTTCTTCAGTTTATTTGTTCTACCACTAAATTTCCATCGATGCCCATGCAACCAGCTGCCCAAACCCTGAATGAGAGATTTGGACTAAGCTGTGCTTTAAATATGCAAGAACACATGCTCATTTAGGGCCTTTTATGTTAGCCTTTAGTGAACTAAGTAAAATTTTGTGAAGTTCCTCATTTTAACCACGGTGAATAATCTAAAATTTATAGTGCTGCCAGAGCACTTACCCAGGAAAGCACATAACCAGACAGATAACTTTAAGAATATGAGAGTTATATTGGCTTCCAAATGTTGTATGACCTATTTCAGTTTATAAACCCGCTCAAGAACCTTCCTAAAGTAGGTTTTGCCAGATTAAGCAGCAGCGCTTTACAAACTGAATTTAGAGGATGAACACCCAATGCAGGATTCTGTTCAATCATGCTTTAACATTTAGTATTTTAGATTTTATTTTAGAAGAAATTTCTTCACTGCAAGGGTTGCCAAGCACAGGAAGTCTGGACTGCCCAGGGAAGTGATGGAGTCACCATCCCTGGAGGGACTGAAAAGATGTGTTGATGTGGTGCTGAGGAACATGGCTTAGTGGTGGACTTGGCAGTGTTGGTTTAACAGCTGTATCCAATGATCCTAAAGGTCTTTTCCAACCTAAACAAATCTGTGATTTTATGAAAATATTTGAAATAAGTAAACATTAAAGAAATGGTCAAAGAAAACCTACTGCACTGTGTTGAACATAGACACTCAACTTGATGATTTTTTGATCTCCTGAGACTGGTAAGGAATAAAAGGAGACTGTTTTCCTTAAACTAAGTAGAAGTGGCAACTCAAGTGACTTGATGCTAATGTTATGTGCTTAAATGCTTCTAACCTTGTAGATTATGCACATGCAGAGCCTCCTGTAAGCTAAACAAATTCACTCAACTTACCCAATGATTCTCAAAGTTGTTGGCAATCAGTGCTGAGCCAAAAGATCTGGCTGGGTTGATTCCACAACCGGTGTAATCGATCTAGGATGTTGGAAGAGAACCAATGGTGAGATACTGACACACATGGTAAGTGCAACCTACAGCATGTCTCAGATCCTCACCACATTTTCATCCATCCCACCCACTCTTCCTCAAAAAAAGGGGGAAAGACTGCCATGTGCCTGTCCCATCAGGTTGCTCCTCCCAGTTGTGCAACCTCATCACTTATTGCCACAGCCATGAATGCTGCAGAAACAAATCTCTGACAAGAGATCATCTGTCTATCATCTTTGTGCTTTCACTGGCCCATCCTAATGTGGGATATTGCAGGTATCAAGTGTGAGAGGGAAAACTTACAGCAAGAAGGTGTCCCAAGGCAACGGAGAGACCAATGGCCAAAGGTGCTGATCCTGAGACATCATTCCTTCTCCGATCTGTGGTGGCTAGGACACACAGCACCAGCTGGAAGGTAGCAATTATTTCAATACCTAGTCCTTGGCCTGCATTGATTCCTGATGAAAGCTGCATGGAGACAAGAAAGAAAATACCACTTAACTTTTTCTGCCTACATCCAATATGACAGAGTTTTGCAAGTTGCTTTTGCTTAACAAACAAACAAATCCAGCTAAAATGAACACTCAACCACTAGACAAGATGAGAATGTAGCTGGTCTATGTGTGAGAAATGAACCAGAGATTTCCCTTCAGTAGCTCACCTACAGAAGTGAACTCTGGTGCCTTGAGGTAGTTATTCATTGCTTCTGAGGAGGATGTCATGGTTGTATTAAGCATTGCTTTGATTCCCATCAGCAGCAAATGGTAAGCAAATAGTAGCAGGAGGATGAACAAATAGCAAGAACAGTGCACAGCTGTGGCTAGCTTGAAAATTTCTCTCTCTGCTGTTGACAAGTCACATTAGTGACTTCTCTCACAACTTATTTTCTCTGATTGAGTAGGAACACTTCAAAACAAGGAATTCATGGGGACAACGTCCTGCAAAACACTCTCCCCAAGGGTGGATTTCTGCAAGAGTATTAAGACACCCCTAAATACCTGCACACATGCCTCTAATGCCATTTGAAATACCCTGAGACATCCACAGTGTTCCTCTGGGACTGGGAGATGTGACACATGTCCTACAGAAAATCTAAGGTATCAAAAATGGCTCTGGGTACCAATGTTGTATCTCAAACCTGGATAAGTAACAAACATAGTAAATGGAGATGAGATCTGCTCAGATGCTGAAATATAGATGACAAATTGAGAGTCAGCTGAATGTCTCTGTCTTTTATTCTGCATTGACTAGATCTCCTTTGACTACAGTAAAAGCTTAGACGATTAACTCATGTCTAGTCTAATTTTAGGTGTCTTAGACTGAACCAAATCCCTGAAATTAATTCAGAAAAGATATCCACAATTTAGGGAGAAGTATTTCAGTTTCCTAGTGAAGTAAAGCAACTGACACTGGCAGATACAGATATTCTAACTGTGTTATTAACCACAAAACCATTGGGTTGCTTATTACTGCAAGTGCTGCAGAACATGTTGGAGCCACAGTAATTCAGCTAAATGAACAGTAGACAGTAGAAAAGCTGTCATATTTCAGGAGTGCTGTTAAAAACTTGTGCTCAACAAGAAAACATGGATTTCAATCACTCCGTCTTATCACAAGTTTTGAATTCTACTTCTAATTGCTATATTCAGTGGGTCTTAGTTAAGTCAGACAAGCCTATGTCTGAGCTGAATAACTTGGTGTTAAGCAGAAAAAACCTCCTTGCACAGATAGGATGAAACGTGAGCTTGGAAACAGGCCAGAGAAACTGAGAATGTGACTCAGAGAAGGAAGCAAACTCTGCAAAACTTTTGCTCAGGAATAGTGTTGTCAGTCTGTCACAGCCTCTGCATTAACAATTGCTAGGTCACACATGACAAAAAAAAAAAAAAAATGTAATGTTATTATGACCAGTCCAGAAATTATAGGAAAACATGTCTTAAATCTGGTTGTGTGGGTTTCTGCCCTATTTTCCCCCAAATTAATATCTCCATAACTTCAAAATGTTTAGCTGAACTCTTTCACTTTCCACCTTTGCTAATCACTTTCCTTGTTTCTGCTCTGCAACAAACCAGAATATAAAATTCCCAAGTATTGAAAAATAAAACAACCATCTCAGTCTTCAGCCAGCATAAACCTGACCATCTACATTACAAAATGTGAACATTTATCTGTTTCTAAGACCTGCAGATCTGAAGCATTAATAATATCTTTTTTATATCTTGTTCTTCAATATGCAGGACTGATGCTCCTGGAGATAGATGCAATTTGTTCATAGGTAGAAGGGAATTATGAATTGAAATGGTGGGAATTTTGTTTCCTTCAGCATCCCTACAGTAGAAACTGGAGTCAGTGAAAGAAAAAATTCAGCATTAATGGGAATTACACATGAGAAATACAAGTCTGACATAAATATAGACAGATGAGCCAGCCATGGAATGACATGATGCAGAAATTCATGCTGAATGCCTGATATATCACTACATTGATTTTCTTTAGAATATAACCACTTTTTTTTTTTTTTTTTTTTTTTTTTTTTTTTTTTTTTTGCTTCAGAAGCAGTGGGTTCTGTGGATCTCAACAAATCAGGCTTCAAATGCATCCCATTGATACCCAAATTAACAGTATCACTTTTAGAATCTGGTCTAGAGACTCTGGAAAATCCTATCTCACATTTGAAAGGCCACATTGAAAAAGCAAATGCACTGGCAAACAAATGAGTGATATGCAGATGCCCAAAAGTAGATAGGAAGCTAAAGCCTCTTCTACCTTAATGGAGCTGTGAAACTCTGGAGAATCTAGCTCTGAAGTGTGACACACTGATGTCCATGTTTGACAAAGCCTTGGCATTTTAAACAATTAAACACTGACCTATCATTAGCCTTTGCCTTCGGCTGAAGGTCTTCTACAGAAGAAAAAAGACATTAAGAGCAAAATTATGCTTTTAAAAGCTGTGATAATCCTTATCTTTGAGAGGAGGAAATCACATTCTTCCTTTCCCTTCAGGAAAACACATCACACAGCTGACGTGACTTGAGGTCATTCTCCCTGCTAATCAACACTTATGGATGGGCTGTGTGGAATCAAAGAAAACCTGGAAATATCATAGGAAATCTTTTGCTTTCCTCCAGCATGTAATTTTATGCAGCCTGCCAGGGACGTAAGACTCCACTGTGAGAGCAAGGACTTGGGGGCCATGATCCAAAGTGAGACAAACTGATGTCAGTCTTGGATGTCCTGCTTTGCTGTGGGCTGTGGATCTGCAGTATATAAGTGTAGTATCAAAGACACTCCTTATTTGTCTGCTACTCAGAGAGATAATGTTACTGTGGCAGCAGCCCAGACTGTCCAAGCTACATGACGGGAAACATCATGAGTTTTCATCATCCAAAACACATGGCAGCCAAAGAACAACTAGTAAGAAGGTGGATTTCCTAGTATCAATTTAAAATGAACATACATGTATGTGTGCTCGTGTAATTGTGTAATCCTTGGTCACACTGGACTTGCAAGTGCTACCCAGCTAACAATGCAATAAGAAACATTTTGCACCTATTGAATTTGATGGTTTAAGCTCTTGACACAACCTGATAGACATAATCAACATGAGTTGGTAACCCTCTCACTGTGTTTTCCGTAAGTTATGCAGGTGGTGGGTTTTTGTTTGTTTTTTTGGTGGTGGTTTGTTTTTTGTTGGGTTTGTTTGGGTTTTTTTAAGGAAAGTTTGAATTTTTTGGTGGAATATCTGACTCCAGAATCCTCAGCCTCTGGTAAGGTCAAGGCTATGTAAAGCTTACTCTGAAACCAGCAGGAAATCATAGTATAGATAATAGAGACCTGACTGCCTGAGGCCATCAGCAAAGCAAGGGCAGAAGCCAGCTGCTACTCTTGACATCTTACATTCTGCTACTGAGGGTATCAGCTGGTGACTATATGCTTTAAGAGATTAAAATGAAACACAAAGCCTACATAATTTCCAAACTGGTTTCCCACACCACAGAAGTCAATCCAAACTTATCCTTCTTTTTTTGTGCAGCCTGTCCTTGGTGATCCTGATTTGGCAGGTAGGTTGGACTTGATGGCCTCTAAAGGTCACTTCCAACCCCTAATGTTCTATGTTTCTGTGAACTGTTCCACTAAACTTTATTTCTAAGCCACTATTATAACAGGGGAAGCACCAGAAAGATGCCCAAGAAATGGATTACATCATTTCCCAGATCAGAGACCTCTAGGTAGACACATCTCATAGAATCATATAAAATGGTTAAGATTGGAAGGGACCTCAAGGATCATCTAGTTCCAACCCCCTGCCATGGGCAGGGACACCTCCCACTAGTACAGGTTACTCAAGGTCTCATCCAACCTGGCCTTGAACACCTCCAGGGAGGGAGCATCCACAACCTCCCTGGGCAACCTGTGCCAGTGTCTCACCAAGCTGAATCAGTCTTGGCTGCATTGATCAGCTGAATCAGTCTTGGCTGCATTAGCTTGCACTGAGTAATTCTTTCACTGATTTACTCTGGGTGATTCTACTTTAGTGTGGGGGAGGACTAGATGATCTTCAGAGGTCCTTTTCAATCCTGTCATTCTGTGATGCTCCAATTCTCTGATTGGCTTTAGCAGCACCCAGACAACAAGCAGAAGCCTACCTCCCAACTGAGCTGCATCCTTCTTTGAGCCACTATTAATACATTTAGCTGACCTCACTGTGAATCTAAAAAAGTTCATGGAAGAAAAATCCCCTGGAATTCAGTAAAATTATAAAAATCACATCTCACTCAGAAAGTTTCTGAGCTGTAACTAGTTGGATGTTAAGGAGGAACTTAGGGCATGCTTTAGCCCTCTGTTTTCCATTATGGAACATGGGATGGGGTACAATATTCACTCTGCTTTCTGAGATTAGCTTTGTCTAGTAATACTACTGCTGCTCCTGAACAATCTAGTTTGAATTTAGGCCTGAGTCTGCTTGGAGCAAAGAGGTTGGACTAGAGAACCGCCCTGGCAACCTGAACTGCCACATAAAAGATTCCAGTTCTTTTATGTGGAAATTCCCCTGTGGAAGGGATTGGGACAGGCACTGGAATGCGCTGCCCAGGGAGGTGGTTGAGTCACCAACCCTAGATGTGTTTGAAAGTTGTTTGGATGTGGTGCTTGGGGGATATGGTTTAGGGTGAACATTGCAGAGTAGGTATATCAGTTGGACTTGGTGATCCTGAGGGTCTTTTCCAATCAGAATGCCTCTCTGGTTCTGTACTGTCTTCATGTTACTGTGGATGGGCTGAGTTACTGTCTAGAAACAGCTGGTGACAAAGGCAGGTAGTGAAGCCACAGCGGACAGATCAGTCACTGTGAAGGCTCTGAAGAGAAGTAATCCACATTGGTCAGTGTGCCAAGAAACAAGTAGCATAATCAAATGAAACTGGTTAAAGTGATGGGCAAGGAGAGCAGAAAATCATCGTGTAGTCATGACCTTGAAAGCAGCTAGTTGAGGTGAACGCCTGCCTTTTGTTCTTTCTCCACCACATCAGACAAGAGATGGGAACTACAGAAGCATATTCTCAGGAGCATCTTTTACTGCCACGTTTAGCTCACTGACTTCCACAGCCTCAAGCAATAATGTGGGCAAAGTAATGCTATGTTTTCTTTCCTTCGTGGCCTTTTTGGTTTGGGTTTTTTGTTAGTTTTTGGTTTTGGGGTTTTTTTACAGCAGGATATTTATGAGTTGTGTGCCTTCAGAACAGAAATGGGGACAGGAAATTAAACTGGCCCAAGGTAAACCCAACTGTGTACTTCTCTAGTGGCTTCATATTTTTCTCATTAGGAGTAAAAGTATATCAAGCTCAAAACCTGTTTCCCGTTACATGGATAAAACAGTTTGTTATGCAAGGTGCTTCCATCACGTGGTGCTGTGCTCTGTCTCATCCAGCAAATCTGGAACCATGAATTGTACCTCCTAGCATCCAGCTTACTTTTATATAACTGAGATTAGTTTCTCATTGTTCCTGAAAAATAATTAGCCTCTGGAGAGGTAGAAATCCATTTTTCAGTTGGGGAATGACAATTTTCTCCATCCTTATGAAACTCTTCACCACGAGCTATAGGCTGATGTTTTTCAGGGGGACAAAAGTTAAGCCACAACAGTTTAGTGACACATAAAATATCACTGATGGCTGAGACTTTGAATTGTAGAATCACTTTGGTCGGACAAGATCTTTAAGATAATTTGAGCACTCTTTTTTGCCTACCCTTACATAAGGTAGGTTTTGCCCACCTCCTACATAAGGTAGTGTGCTGGTTTGAGGCTAATTGGAATATTTTAATGGAGAAAATTATATTATAGGCTGTGAAAAGCAAACACTGATGATTTCTACTTCACTCATAGGCTTGCTGAGATGGATAAGAATAAGAATACAAACATAGATAAAACAGTCTCTTGGTGTCTCTCTGGGAGCCAGTGGGTCCTCTCCTCTCTGCTGAATAACCTAACTAACCACTTTCCTTCTAACCTCCCTGGCCCATCTTCCAAACTCACCTTACACATAAGGCAAACCCTGGGGTAAGGTAGAGGGGTGGGGAGAAGATGGAAGGGTGGATGGGAGCCCCTCCTGGTGTCTCTGATTTCTGGGAGGGGAGTTGTGTTTCTGTATTACCTTTAACTTGTATATTTCTGTAAATATTCATGGATATTGTGTATATCTCTGCTTGTACATTGTGCTGAGCTGTAAATAGAGCTTCAGTCCTTAACTTTCAGCTGGCTGAGTCTAGTCTGGGGGATTTTATAAAGGGGGGGAGGGGGGCAGAGAATTTCCAAACTATCACAGGTAGGTTTTGCAGAAGCCCAAGAGTAGCATGGCTGGCATGATATGGACTGACTAAAAACTTCTTGTTACAGTGGTTTTAATGTTCATGTTGGGAGAATAACTGTGTTCTGCCCTCACAAATCTAAGACTCTAAGTAGCTGTGCTGCAATAAATAATACCTTTCTATCAGACAGATCTCTTTTGTTGTGTCTTGAATTGCAATAAACAGCTAACAACTTGTGCCAGACCTGATGTATTCAGTATTTCAAATCATTAACCTGTTTGTGCAATGGCAGATTAATTTATAATATTTTTTTTTCTAAAATACCATCTTCTGCTATTTTATTCAAGCAAACTCTCACTGTTTCACTGTATTTTCTTCCTGTAGTTTAAGGTTTTTCTTCTTTGGTTTTCCTTATTTTTCTTAATAATGAAGACTCCTCAAGATTAGTTTAAAAGGTTCATGCTCTCCTTATCATCTGCACTGGAAATATTAATTAAGCTGCTCTGTAACTATCATATAAATGTTTAGCTGGGCAAAGCTCTTCATATAATCTCAGAAATTAATGTCCCTACTTCCCTCAAAACCATCTTCCACTTTATGGTCTTTCATTTTGTGTGACTCTCCTCATTCTTTTAGCTTCAAATCTGTCATGAAAATAATATCATAATTCTATCTTGATAACATAAGCTGCTTCTGCTGGAACTCCCTCCCAGATCTCCTTAGCTTTTAAATTTCCTTTAATTCACAGTCAAAATATATTCAGATAATTTCCCCTCAGCTGTTTAACTGCAATTATCCTCCTCTCTCTTTGCTCTTTAAGAGCATGACTCCAAGGTGGATGTTTCTATACCCATTATTTGAGTGCTAGGTATTCAGACAGCACAAAAGTCTCAGGCTTTTTGGTAAGTAGAGACAGGCAAAGATCTAAAGGGCTTCACTTAAATTTATACGACAGGAGCACTTAGAAGAAGCTGCTTATGAGGCAAAGAATTAGCTTTGGATCGTGTCCTAAATCAACAATAGAAGCATTCAGCCGAACCTAGGGACAAAACATATTGTCCTCTGCTAGATTATCCTTCCTATAAATACAGCCTTAAGAGCTCTAAAGGGGACTCATTCAATTCCCAAAGCAGAAATCATATTTTCCATTCTTTGGACAGCAGACACCCTCCAGGAACTAACCTCCCTCCTCCCACCCTATCTGCAGGCTGATGAGAAAGCAGCCAGGGCTTTGTGTTGCAGCAGCCTGGTATGTCATAAAGAGCAGAGTGATGGTTTCATTTATATTAAACCAGAGGACAGAACGTTTATATGCAAGGCCAGCAACAGACAATAAAAGTCAATTCCTCTCTAGCACTTCCATTTACTACAGCCAGTTAGAGATAGATCATGTGTCTCATTCACACTCTACTTTTTGATGTGCCTCTGGGAAAGTTGCTTTGGGGAAACTACTTTTTTTTTTTTTTTTAATCTTGCTACTGAGACACAAACAACTTCCATTCAGAGGATGAGGAATGGTGAGTTGTGAGCTGGTGCCTTTTTTTTTTTCTCCTTACCCAGCAAAACCCAAGTAAATAGTTCATTTTCAGGAACGCTTTTGAGGCACTCAGTTATAACATGAAGCTATTTGTGACCTCCTGTATTGTCAGCACAGAAGATAATTGCCTTTCGTTGCAGGAATTCTGGGCATACCTGAATTCTGAGGGTAATAAAGTCATCCTTTCTGGAATAACTATCTGGATTTGCAGCAGCCTCACAGCATGGTTGTTAGCAGCTGCAGCAAAGTGATAGTCATTTCATATTCCCAGACAAACACTCCAGCAAACTTGTCAAGTTCTCAAACTTTCCAAGCCTGAGGTAGTTCACATAGTTGGTCCTGTGCGAAGTGCCAAAGCTTTGACATTTCCACAGAGGTAAAAAAACAACTCTGAATATGTGCTGTGGATTTCAGGAATCAGGGGAACAACTCCAGCACCTTCATTTCTCCACTTGTTCCTCAAGAAAGAACTCTTATCAAAGGAAAGAAAAGGGGCCAAGCTTTACTTCATTCATTCCTTAGGCTGAACATAGCCTTCAGGAGAAGTTGTGTGTATGTGTGTAAGGGGACATGTCCCACAGTTCTGCTTTCAAAGCATTCGTTGACTTCACTTGGCACAGAATTAGTGTCAAGAACCTGGAAAAAGGTTGGTTTTCTGTGGTACTTCTCAGCAGTTCCTGGAGAGTGGATGCTCTACCAGGAATGTACACAGATGATTTCATTCCTCCTTTCTGGTCATCAAATGCCAGAAGAGAAACAACCTCGTGACAGAGATTTCAGAGCCCATTTTTGTCCTCCTGCTGTTTGTAGAGCTTCCTCAAGGATGCCTGTCAGGACTTTGATTTAACAGAATAATGCTGAGCCTTAGTCTCAGATCACACTGACTTCAGTGGAGTTGCAGCAGTTAAATGCCAGCACTAGCTCCTGCTCCAGGTGCCAGAGAGCAGCACTTTCCCATCAGGTTGTATATTAACAATGTGTTCACATGCTGCTCCCATCCAGGACAGAGAATCCTAGAGGAGACATTCAGTTCCTCCATAGCATTGCTATTAATATTAATTCTGGAGGCACTGAGGGGCACAGCCACAAACCATGATGCCTCATTGCACCAGGTAGAGGAGAGGACTTGGCTTCAAGTTGCACCAAGGGAAGTTTAGATTAGATATGATGAAAAAGATTCTTTGCTGAAAGAGTGGTCAGTAATTGGAACAGTCTACCCAAGGAGGTGGTGGCATCACCATCCCTGCAGATGTTTAAAAAACCCAAACAGTTAGAGGTGACACTGCCTGACATGGTTTAGTGGGCATAGTGGTGTCGGGTTGCTCATTGGACTTGACGATCTTGGAGGTCTTTTCCAGCCTTAATGGTTATATGATTTGTAGGTACAATGTCAACATATTTGCAATAAAATGGTTTGAAGACAGGGAAATGCAAAATCTAAGAATTCAAACACAAAAGATGCAAGTACAGTAGCTTAGACTGGTTTCTCTAACTCTGGAATGGAGTTCTAAGAGTGAGGAAGATTTGTTCACCATTATCAACTGTGATACCAGGTAAAGATCTATGTTATTGAATTCTTTCTATTAAGCTAGAAAATGGACAAATAAGTAAAAATATACTACTGCTGCAAAGAAAACAGGCAATTTCCTCTAGGATAAACAGGAAATTTTTCAAGGCCTATTTTTTCTTCCTTTAGTGCTTGTGATGTGGTTTAGTATCCTTGCTTAAAAAGTGCTTCTCATAAAGGTAGCTATATGCAGCCAAGATAATGACAATTGCTAGGATTCTCTGATTAAAAAAAAATGCTATTCTTAACTCACCTGAAGGCTCACATCACCTGCTGAAGAACAACATGAGCCTCGCAACAATGACTTCTGTTGTTTTTACCATTACATCAGTTTAACCAGAAGAGATCCATAATATTCATTCTCATGTTTGCTGTGGAAATTTCCATTTGCTCTCAGCCTGTGGTTCTTGCCATGTCAGGTCTTGGTTTGGAATTGGCATCCACTAATTGATTTTTTTTTTTTTTAAATATAGTTAATTTAAATTAGAACTGGAATTTGAGGTTACCTCATCTATCAATCTGTCTTATGTGTAGATGTGCACAAAATATTCCTAAAATATAGAATGCTAAGGAAAATCAAACATTTTAACTGCTTATTCACCTGTCAGGAAGGGTGGTGGCAAAAATGAATTTCCTTATATTTCATACTTAATCTTACTTAGTTTGACACCTAGTCAAACAGAATAGATTTGTTCTCCAAAAAATGCCAGTATGACTCCATTTGAATTACAATATTAACCAATCTATCAAGATAATGACTGTAAGACTCTTGCATCTACGTATTTTATAACCCTCTGTGCACCCCTTTCATCAATTTCTAGAATTTCTGTTTTAAGAGGACCTTTAATTTGAGGCTTGCAGGCCATTTTTCAGGGAATACAATCTTGAATCCTCTGGATGTGGCCCTGTTTATGGTATAAAAGACACTTGGATCTCTCTATTCCAGCACCAAAAGGCTATCCTGCAGATGGATGGTCATTGAGGATCTTGCCTTGGGCCAGAAATGGCCAAGCTGTTGCACACTTCAGTGCACAACTCCATGATTACGGAGTAGAGGCAGCAAGTAAATGTTCACAGAAGTGGAAATAAGAGATAGCTTCTGAGATAAGGATTAAAGCTATAACCCCTGATATCCCCAAATGCTCTGGAGGATAGATGATAACCATCAGGTTTACATTTCAGCCCAGATGTTTCTGCTGTCACTGTGTGAACACATTAGAAAGCATCCAGGACTATGGCCAGTTTTGAGCAGGTGCCTTTCCTGTGTTCCACCTCCCTGGCCTGATGTGCTTCAATACAATGCTGGCATGCCATAAAAGACTGCTGCTGCAAAACTGACTTTCAATAATGAGCTATTGTTGTGGTGCTCTCTGTTATAAAATAAAAGTCCTGGACTAATCTCATGTATGGGAACCATTTTGCTCACTCTGAAAAAGCAACTTCTGACCCCTTGTAGAATTGTGAGCACTTAAGCATGGAGATCTTCCAGCCCAGGCGAGGTTGGCAGGAGAAGTCTGCACCAGACTGAAAATAGGGAGGACAGAGAGCAGTGGTAAGACAAGCAGAGCTCACTATGTTAAAACTGGAGGCAAGCGTGCTATATAATCTGTGTTGAGGAAAGGCATCCAAGGGTATTTAATAAACACTGGAGGTGGAGAACTCAGCTGCATGTCTCATCCATCCAGCAGCACCTCTGGAACTGCAGTTTTCCATACTGACTCAGAGGAAAAGCAGCATCACTTTACTCAATTGCCCACTCACGCTGTCAAGCCCTCAGTTTATTTTGGAAGTTCTTCCAACTCAACCCAACTTTGTTTAATTTGAGGTTGAAGGAGAACAGACTCATAGGGTGCGGGCACAAAGAAAGAGGGAAAGCACAAAGTAAACACTGAGTCATCAAGACCAGCCCTGAAAGTCTCTCTCCCCATGGTCAGTGGGCCACCACTGGTGCACTGGTTTGGATCAAGCGTGGGGGATCTGGTGATCCCTGTCTACAATCCTCTCTGAGGCAACATTCTAGAAGATTGGGAAGATTCAGTGAGGACTGTCAGGATACAAATATCATTAACAGTTCACACACACCATTAAAAGGTGTGGCAGATCTCAACTTTATGAAAGGGGTCTCCCAGTGCAGGGACTATTTTATGTTTGCACTAGAGGTCTCTCTGCCTTGGAAATTTGTTAGGAGAAAAATTCACCAGCATTGATGTCATGGAGATAAGATGATGCACATTCAGAAGCTGAAGATCCACTCACTGTAAACCTCATCCTATACTCCAGTCTCCTGAAGACAAGAGATTTTAATTTCCCAAGCACCAGAATAAGGCTGAAGCTGAGGAACACATAGACAGCAGAGAAAAAAGCATCAGCTCCAGTATAGGAATTCAAAGGTGCTCTGTTACTGCTCAACCACAATCCAGGGAATTGGGATTAGTTATCATAAAGAAGACTCATTCCGAAGGGTGACCGTAGTGAGGTGGAATGTGTCCAACAGTAGCAGACACTGCCCCGGTATGAAGAATCAAAGACAGCAAAAGGCTCTTTTCTCCCTGTCTTTGAGAAAGGATTTGGTGTTGCATACTGTATGGTTATCACTAAAGGGCATTGCAGTCATATGTGCAACTATTGTGCTACAGCTGATAGAAATTTGGGGACACCCTGCTGAGCAGCAGTGACAGAGGTACATTGGTCCAAAGGGTGCTGCAGCAGCAAATGGCCTTCCAGGAGTGGTATCTATATGACTATTTGCGTGTCTTAGGAATACACTCCAGACCTCTGAATCCACTAACCACAGATCTCTTCTGGCTTTTCCAGAAAGCTCTTCAGTTGCACAAACAACATTTATCTGTCCACTGAGTGTTTTTCAAAACCGAGTTCTTCTACTTGTTATTCTTGGTTGTTTTTCTTTTCTCTTTATCTACCCTGAGCAACACTACCTTCAGGTCTGTTTTCCTTTCCTACATTTTTTGATCCACTTCTAACTTTTAAAATAATGTTTTCCATTGTAAACTTCAAGGCAGAGTTTACAATTAGTTTCAAAATTGTAGACCTAAGGCTTAGGGGGCACTGTGTCTGGTGCTGTACTCGGCATGCCAGAATACAGAAATCATGAAATTCTGAAGTAATGTCTGCATTTTTCACAGTCTCTGATTATTTTCATGCACAAAACCAACAAAATAAACACAACCCCCCAAAAAAACCACCACAAGAAAAACAAAACAAAATGAATGAAACAAACAAAAGCCCCCAACAAAATCAAGTAAACTAACAACCACCAAAAAAAACCCCCAAACCAACAAACCCAAAATAACAAAAAAAAAACCCAAACCCCAAACAAACAAATGAAGGAGATAAAGAATTTTTCTGTGTGTTTTGAAAAGCTTGATAAAAGTTCCTGAGATAATCCTTGCTGGACCACAAATATTGTGTTACCTTAGAGCACAGAAGCCTTTCCCTCTCACCCACATTTTCTGCTTGAGCTCTTTGTTGGTTATGACTGCCCATGGTGAATAGTTCCTTCCATTATCCAAGCTACAGGTCTGCCCTCACCAGACAATAGCCAGCTATGCTGGCAGATGAGTACATTTTGGACTGGACATTCCATTCTATACCTAATGGAAATTTGTGACAAGCTGTAATCCAACTGCCAAAAAAAAAAAAATGATACAAGAGTGTGAGCAGCAGGTTGAGGGAGGTGTTCCTTCCTCCCTACTCTGCACTAGGGAGGCCACATCTGGATTAACATGTCTAGTTCTGGGGACCCCAGTTCAAGAGAGACAGGGAACTACTGAGGAGAGCCCAGTGAAGGCTACAAAGATGCTGAGGGTACTGGAGTATCTCTGTGAGGAGGAAAGGCTGAGACCTGGGGCTGTTTGACCCAGAGAAGAGCAATCTGAAAGGGTGACTTCTCAATGCTCAGCAATAGCTAAAGGGTGGGGCTTGTCTCTTTGCAATGATGCTCAGGACAAGGGGCAACAGGCACAAACAGAACACAGAAAGTTTCTTGTAAACATAAGGAAAAACTTCTTTCCTGTGAGAGTGGGAGAACCCTTGAGCAGGCTGATCAAAGAGGTTGTGGAGTGTCCTTCTTTGGAGAGACTCAGAACCTGCCTGGACATCATAATTCTGGGCAACCTGCTTGTGGTGACCCTGCTGTAGCAGGGGTGTTGGACTAGATGATCTCCAGAGGTCAGTTCCAACTCTGCCATTCTATCATTCTGTGGTGTAAGGGAAAATATTTAAATATTAGGGCAAACACACTGCACACTCCTCTTTTACTTTTTTCAATTCTTCAAGTTTTCACATTGGCACCCACAACATTACTAAAATATATGGGGTGTTAAGTGTCTTAAAAGGATTCAGTAATCTAAATACCTCTCTGAATATTTTCCAGAGCATCGTCTTTGGAACCAGCCAGTCACTAAAAATATCTCAACTGACTTCAGTGAAGTTTGGATCAGACTCTTTGTATGTGACTGGTTTGCTTGTCTTAGTATAAAACAGACCTTGATATTGAACATGTTAAAAGCACATTCTGTTTTTTTTCATTCTCCCCTCTCTTCAGCCTTGTTCCTCCCATGAAGTAGTCTCCTAAGCTTACTAAAATCAGTGACTGCACTGATCCTTCACGTTCTTTCTCTCTGTCCTCAAAGACCCTTCTCTTCTGAGACCTCCTTGTGCAGAGCTCTGAATTGTTTCTCTGTGGCTTGGACACTTACTGACTGAGGAGCAAGAAGAGTGTGGAACGATCATCCACACCCCCTTTACAAATGGACAGTTTCAGGCCTTTTGGATAGAAGGAGTCAACTGTCAGAATTTAATGGCAAGCACAAGAAGATGACCAAACACAAGTGCTACTGAAACCAGACCTCCTGGACTTCACGGCAGCTGGACCTCTCGAGGAAACCGCTTGGGTGGATACCCTGCCCCATGCGGTTGAGCAGTTCCCTCTGCCAGTGGTTTCAGGAGAAAAGATCATGTATCACAGTTTTCTGGAGTTAGTAGAATGATTCACTCTTCTTCCCCAAAATGTTTTGGGTTAAGCCATCAAATTTTCCAAAACAGTGGGAGGATGGAATACCTACAGGCACCAGGCTCACAGAGGTAAGCAACCAGCCTACCAAGTAACACAAGTGTGGATGGTACTACGCTGCTCAGGAATTATCTTCTTAACATTAGATTTTATTGTGTTTACAAAAACTGGCTCATTCTGAATTAGCTGCAATGTCACAGCGTGAAAAACATCACTTCATTTGTTAAATTAATAGCTTTGGTCCTTTATTTTCACCCTCTTTCCCCTAAATGATTTCTGAAGAGATAGTGTAATTACAGTTTTATATCTCAAATATCCCCCTGACTTGAAATGGGCAAAAGATTTCCAATCAGCTCAAATTCCAAACTGCAGTCAGGAATATTCTGCAAGAAAGGGCACATAGAATGGCTCTAAAATACTTATTCTTCACAGAACCAAGTGAAACAAGTGAGTAGATTTTCCATTTATAGTATGCTGGGTACTGGAGTGGCTCCAGCACTGCTTCTGACAGTGGGATGGTTTCAGGTTTATCTATCCCTTATCTACCTTTNAACAACAGTAGAACATTTGGAGGAGAAGGAGTTGTGTCAAGACAGTTTCTATGCAGCAGGATGTATCTGCCTGGGAGAAGACTGCAGCCTGCACCCCCCTGAAATGTAGCTGCCTCACATCTTCCTCCAGTCTACACCTGAGAATTCAGAGTTTTTTTCCCATTTTTGCACGACAAAAGGAGGAACACAGAGGACATGCGGCTGGAATTCTATGTCAGGCAGGATCTGAGCACTCTGCCTAATGCAACAGGTAATGCTCACACCTTCGGTGACAGAGTTCTCTTACTACGCATCTGCTGTTCTGATAGGTTTCAGTTGCAGTCATCACCAGGTTACAGAAACCCGCAAGTAAGTGTGCATTGATAAAGAGCCACATTCACAGAAGTGCAAACAACACTGGTGCCTGCACAGAAATCAGCAACTTATCTGAGACCTTCAGAACCACAAAACAGACCCGGGCATGCAACTGCCAGTGATTTCAATGTTAAACTGCTGTCTAAAAGCACCTTCTATCAACTTGGATCTACAAATTGAACCTAACAAAAACTGGCCACGACCGTATTGTCTTAAAGGTCATGATCTGTGACACAGATCCATCCTCATATCAGTCAGGACTGGATGCCTTGCTACAATCATCAGTTCACTGCCTGAGCTCACCCTCACAAGTGCCATCACCACCACACTCCTCCTTGACACATCTTTAGCAGTTTACAAGTGGTTATGTTTCTACTTGGGAAAAAAAAATAATGGAGGAATTAAAAGTTCCTACTTACCGAGTTGAGCCCCAGGAGGTTGTTCGGGAGAGAAGAGGTGACTCCTGACAGAATAGCTGTGGCCACCACTGCCCCCAGGCATTGAGCAACGATGTACATGATGGCCTTGAGGATGCTGATCTGGCAGCTCAGCAGGAGGCCTAAGGTCACAGCTGGGTTCAGGTGCGCCCCGCTGATGTGGCCCACGCTTTGTGCCATGGTAGCGATGGATAACCCAAAAGCCAGCGAAACCTTCACGTTGTCCTGAGTCTTCGTTGATGTTTCGTTGCTGGAAACTGGGAAGTTAAATCCCAGAGCTGAGCCAATGCTGATAAAAATAAAAAGGCTCATGGCAAGAAACTCAGCTACAACTGCCCTCCAGAACATTTTCTTTTTGAATTCGCTTGCCATCTTTCCTCTTGCTCTCTCTCCCTTCCTTACTCGCCTTTCTCCCTCTCTCCCTTCCTTTGCCTGATATTTTTCCTTCGAGGTCTGAGGAGAAATCTGGAGAAAAAATACAGTCCTTGGATTATTTATAGGGCTTTGGGTGGTCTGTAGGAGGGAAGGGGTGTTGCACAAAAGGAGGAAAGAACATCTACATCGATGCTGACTGCTAGATTGATGTAAGACACTGTATGCCTGCCAAAGTTTTTTCTTCCCCTTTTTTTTTCCCCTCCCCCCTTCCCCCCTCCCTTTCCCTTAACAGGGAAGTTCGATCTTTGCTGACGGCTTTAAGAGGCTTTTTTAAATTCTTGGGAAAGTCTTTAGGAGTGCCTCAGGAATTTCACCTTCACTTCTTTAACTCATGTATCATCATTCAGCACACAGCTTGGAAGGGAACCTTCTATGGGATTTCTGTCTCGAGATGGGCTGAAACAAAAGCAAAAGTTGCCTGTGCCGGCTGGTGACACTCGGCTTCGTCGGCAGCACAGCGGAGCCGAGAGAAGGACACAAAACTGACACTTAAAGTCACGCTTTAGAGACTCGAGTAGCTCCGTTTCATTGGCAAACAGGTAGAAATGTCTCTTCTGCTGGCGTTGTGCAGACTTGGGCTCGTTTCTGAGGCGAGCCTGGCGGCTGCGTTTATCCAGGCTCACATGGGCTGCTGCTAACTGCGGAATGGTAGGGGACTGGTCTTAATCTCTGTCACCACTCTCTAAATGGGACACAGCCCTGTAAACAAGAAGGAAGCTTCTTGTGGATGTAATTTGGATGCCGAGGGGCAGATGATTTGAGGGGTGTTCATTTTTTTAAAATTGTTGTTGTTTTTGTTGATTTATATCATTTCTCCACTTTTTTTCTTTGAAGAGCTGAGGTCTGTTAGAGTTTCCCCGGGTTTGCTCTCTTGTATTTCCTCCTGACCAGCAGGAAAAAAAAAAAACAATTTGGGGGCATCCTAGCCCGCAGCCTGCAGCGTCCCTCATGCACCCTGCCGAAGGTCAGCTGCCCCACTTATCACCAGGGAGACTGACTGGCTGCTGCCCCTCAGCCACAGGACTGGCCAGAGACGGACAGAAGGGGACAGCAAGGGAGAAGGGAAATTACATGCTTGATTTTGCAGACAGAATGAATCTCCTGGCAGTGCCAGACTGTCCTCTGGAGCAAAAGGTCTAACCGCCTCTGGTTTTATCACAGCAGGACTCGCACACATGCCTGAGATTAACCCCTGTGTTATCAGAGCTCTGCCTGCTCTCAGGGCTGGTGGTACTTTGATCTGATAATCATGGGGGGTTGTTCTGACTTCAAACTGCACAAAATCCAATCCAGAGTCAGAAAATAACTCCCCAGGCACGAGTCTTGAAAGAAGGGTATTTAAAACCATCCTGCTTTTTTGCCTCCTCATTTTCCTCCTCTTTAATGCACTGGTGTCAACTTCTAAATGGTACTTAAATTCATTCGAAGCTGTTTTTCATTTTGACAAGATGTCAGTGTGAGGATAAAATCAAATAGACACCTGGAGAGTATTAGACAGTCAATAAGGGTTTTTTAAATGCATCTGGCTGTCAAAAGATGATTCAGATACAATGCTGAAGATGACTGAAATGAAAATTCAGGTGTATGGAACCTGTCATCCCCAAGTTCTTAACTTTTTCTAGCCATCAGGGGTTCTTGGGTTTCCATGTAACCATTTTTATTTCCTTCTGGTTTATAATACAATTACACAACAAAACTGTACAGAGGGGGGAAATAAAAAGGGGGAAACAAACAAATGGGAACAAATTAGTTACTGGGTTTACCCTTCCAGTTACAGTGATACTTCAATTGGGAACCATGTGCCAGACAAACCAGACTTGAAATTTATCCAAACATGGTACATGGTAGAATTTTCATATAAGATACAACTGGGACTAGTGGTGTCCTCTTCATTGAAGCTTTTTATTTACTGCAAAGAGTCTCTGATACTTGAAGATTCTATGATTCTAAGATCTTAGGTCACCATCTTCTCTGCCCCTACCAAGCAGAAGTCCAAGCCCCAGGGCATACATCATGCACCACAGAGAACCAGGGAAAGCAGAGCTCAGTGGCAGTTGACAAGAGTTTCCTTGTGTCCCTAACTGGCACCAGTGGGATGGAGCTGCCTAAATCTTCATCTGTGCCCAGAGGAAATTCCCCCTTTACTCACCTCTTCCTACAATTAGTATCTGGACAACCAAGCAACCTCTGTACAAGTACTGATAAGGTGAGGAGGGACACCTCAAAGGAAAATTTCTAGAAACCAGAAAAATGGGCTGGGAAAGTATTGCAAAATGATTCCCTGATTTCTACAGTCTCTTCTAGGTGTCCCTGACTGGCCTGTGTCAGAGTCAAGGTACCAGGCAAGCAAGATCTTCAGTCTGATCTGTGAAATATGTGAATTACTCACAAATTAAATGTGCCTAGAGAGCAACAGGTTGATCAAATCAGTCAAGTGTTAGTTAATACACTTATATATTCTTTCTGTGACTCTCCTTTGGTCTCTTCATAACCACTAACCACCTCCCCTTTCATAATGGAACTCAATAAAAGTGTCATTCATGCAGGAAAAAAAACAAACAAACCAACAAAAAACCAAACCAATCACCTTAGATACATTGAAGGCATGTAAACAGGGAAACTACACATCCAAAAGAGATCTGTGGTGCTATCAGCCAGTCTTACCCATCTACACTCATGTGAAAAGACATCCTGAGCTCAGGTTCACTGTGTTGTTCCTAATTGCTACATGGTAACGATATCCAGGTTGTCCTTGCATTTAGTGCTTTGCTAAGAGGAAGAACAGAGACAGCTTTTTCTGTGTGCAAAGCTACCAAGTGGGGACACAGAAGGAGATGTCAGCAAAAGAAAAACATATTCTGCACAAGAAGCTGAGGGAACTGGCAGAGTGGACAATTTACATCACAGAAACATAAAATTGTTTAGGTTGGAAGGAACTTAAAGTTCATCCAGTCCAGCTGTTAGCACAGCCAAGCCCACCACTTACCATGTCAGTAAGCACCATGCCTACATGCCTTGTAAGCATCTTCATCATTCTACCACTGCCCTGTACAACTTGTTCTAGTACTTAGAAATCCTGAGAGTGAAGAATTTTTTTCTAATGTCCAATCCAAACCTCTTTGACACAACTTGAGGTTGTTTCCTTTTGTCCTATCACTTGGATACTTGGGAAAACAAACTGACTCCCACCTGGCTACAATACCCTTTCAGGCAGTTATAGAGAGCAAGAAAGTCTCCCCTAGGCTGACTGTTCTCCAGCCTGAACAGTTCCAGGTCCCTCAGCAGCTCCTCACAGGACTTGTGCTCCAGCCCATCGTCAGCTTCACCGCCCTTGTTGTCAGTTGGATCTCTTCGTAATGTCCACCACAACACAGATCTAATTGGTACCAAACTCATTCTGCCACTTTTCCACAGAACTTTCCACTCCACCTTACTCAGGATGATGGCAAAGCTCCACCACTTGGCCAGGGAATCATAGGCCTATATTGTCAGTCCCCATAGACCACCAAGAACCAAAAAAGACCAAAATCCATTGTCTTGCACATCAGGTGAGCTGGGGGTTGTGCAGAGCGATTTTCTAGGCATGAGTTTAGCTTACATGCCAAATCACATTTGAAGGTAAGATGTGGGGGTTTGTCTGGAATTAAATATCCAGAAACAGAGAGATGATTGTCAACCTTAGGTAAGTGTTTAGGACAAGCAATGAAGAACATATCTGATGGGAATGAGAGGCAAAATGTAGTTTTTTAGCTGAGTTTTCAGCTGCGATTCTTCACAAGTGATTTAAACCAGTCTGCTCTCAATGACTCTCTAAGCAGCACCATAGACAGCTGAGCGAAGATTTAAATTCACAGTACTGGGTATTTATTTGCCAAGATCTCAGGATCAACTCATTTTTTATCTGAAACAAACCAGGTTTTGAAGGGCTGTGGCACAATCCTCACTTGGTACTTCAGACAGAAAACAAATGTAGTTGTTGTTTGTAGTAGGCTTTGCTCTCTGCCCCCACATGTCAAATCACTCAGGATCTGTGTACTGTTTGGTCAAGAAACAAGTATCAGTGACTCCAAATTCAAACTTGGCTAATGTGACTTCTCTGGGAATATTCTGCTGAGGTGCAGCAAGAGTAAAAGCTGAAGGGCAGTGGAAAGGAATGTATGTCAGTCCAGCAATCAGATGGTTGGAAGAACCAGGGTAACTTCAGCTGCAGTTTGAGGAGATGTAGTTATCCTGTTACCCAGCCTGACAAGTCTTCTGGCAGGCAAGCTGCAATTGCTAGAGTAATTGTATTGCTCACAGCTTGAGACAGCAGAGTTCCTACTTTCTGACCATAGACTTTCATCCCTCTGAGACACCACTAATTCTCACCAGCGTGGAGAAAAGCAAAGCTATGGAGAAGGGAAGAGCTGGAGAACCCATGTATTCTTGGCCCAACAGCTCAGACATGGTAAGGAGTCTAGCACTGCCAGCTGTTTGGTGCTGTCCATACAGAATGTTTGAGCTCAGGGGTGGGCTTTCCCATAAGAATAATGTCACTGACTTAGACAGATTTACACCAGTGTTCAGGAGGTGCTTCCTGGGATCACTTCGCTTTCTGAATAGCAAGAAAACCTGGCCCATTTTGCTAATGAAAAGAAGTACAAAGTGACAGTTGAGGCAATGTAAAGACACTTGGCAATTTCTCTACAAGAAAGGTGCCTGAGCACAGCTGACACCTGGCAACATGAGTAAGATATCCAAGACCTGGGAGAGGGTTCAGACTGAACAGTCCTAAATCCAGGAATAAATGGGAGATTTCTGACATATCTCCCACTGTAGCATTTGCTATCAGCCAGTCTAAGCACCCACTTGCTCCATATGCCATCTGCTGAAAATTCCCTCCTTAGCTGCCAAGCTGACTTAGTCCCTGTACGGTAAACTCAGAGCCTGCAATATAAAGGTCTGCAAAATTAAATCCCTTTGTTAACCTGGACCTGAATTCTCAGAAGCTCCTCTGGAAGGATCAGTAGTTAGCTATCAACCATGAATCAGCAGCTGTACTAGGAGCCAAGATGGTGTGTCACCTTCTCATGAACAAGATTCAAGGGCATAAAGTTCACATAATTAATTTCCATTTGGTTATTTAAGGATTCAGTAATATCAAAGCAGGTTCTAAAGAGTGGTCTTTTCTTTTTTTTTCCTTCTCTTAGGGAAAAAAAAAAAAAAATCTGTACCTTCCTCCTTGTTCACCTAGTCATCACAATTCTCTTTTGATGGGTTTTATCCTTTTAAAAGCATTTTCGCTACATCTGAACACATCCTTGCTACAGCACTTTCTTCTTTCTGCTCTTCATATTTCTTTTTCTCTTATTTTTTCCCTCCTCTAGACCATAGTAAGACAATACAAAAGAAAATTTTATTAGTGAGTGTCAGATGGGAGGAAAATGTATGATTGTACAATTAAATAATGGAATTCAGTAGAAGCAAATCTATTTACACCAAGAAACAATTTAGTCCAGATAGAGAAGATGATTAAAAAATGTTTTCTCTTGAAGGAGGCATCGAAGGAGTCTGAAGAGACAATCACTCATGGATGTCCTTGGAGAGTTTGCTTCAAATTTAATTTGAAAATGTTCTTTCTTCTTAGAGTAAAAGACCCTGTTGCACTTCCTGAAAACATGTACAGTGCAGGGGGAAATGTGCTTGTACAGCCTGATTTTCCTTCACAAGTGCAACAAAGCCTTGCTGGTGGCATTTCTCTGCTCTGAATGTAGGCACCTACCATGGAAATGGCTCCAGCTGAGCTGTTTCTTGGGGAATGCATAGCATGGGCTTGTACAGGATGTGATCACAGCCCTGGGTTTAAGACATCTACACTCCATTGGCTCCATTTACACAACTGTTTAGGCTACCTGAGCTGCCCAGCTCCAGAGTCAGCACTCACCTTTCTTTGAAAATCTTATTTCTGAGGCCATGAGAGCTGCACAGCTGCCAGCCACATCAGGGAAAGGACTGCTATTACCCTTTTCCCCTGACACTTCTAGGACATGAAATAATACATATGACTGGCTTCCAACTGGGACACGAGAGGGAACTTCCCAGAGAGCCTTGATAAGGAACCAGATTTTTCTTTCACCAGGTTCTCTCATACCACCAAGCTGACCACAGTGGCTCTCCAAAGGAGGCAGCTTTATGGACCATGAAATCTTTACCACTGCCTGCTCTCCTGACACACAGCATGTAGCGCCAGACAAAGACTACAGAAAAGCTGACTCTCATCAAATCATCTTTTATCTGAAGGCATCTTCCAAATTAGGCATTTCTTCTCCCCAGGCTTGTCAGAGAGAGAAACCACATGCTCCACTGCTTAGCATCAGGCAACTTGCAGCAGAATTTAAGATACCAAGCACTGCCCCTCTTTTGGTAGCAGAGGATGTTAACCAAACCAGTGTGAATGCACCTTAGGAGCAAGCTGTTCTTGTGAGAAATGGCAACGAGTCCCTTCCCATAAAGCAGAAGAAAATCTTACGTCTTTCTCCAAACAAAACTTCTCATGTATGTGTCCTTTAAACACAGTTGCCTCATTTGGTTTCACTGGTCATCTAGAACATGTTACCACATTAAGAGTTAAATTCCAATTTATTTTTTTTTCCCTAGATGAACATATTTAGCAACAATTGTCCTTTTGAGTTTCCTGTGCCCAGTGCATCACTGGGAGGTTGACCAATTCCTTTCTTTTTTTTTTTTTCTTTCCACCCTGCACATTGTGTTACATAAAATAACAAGTCTGCCAGGAATACTGGGCATGACACATCAGTGACTGTGCTAATGAAAGCCTTGGTAGTTCATTACAAACACAGGAGGTGAATAAACCATTGTTATTGCTATAAGAAAGTTTTCGGTATGGATCACAGCTTGCTTAGTTTCTTAACACGCAGAAGAAATCAGGTCCAGTCTTCTGCTGCCATAAGGATGCAAAGCTCCACTGGAGCAGTGATGATTATTTGGTTGTTTTGAGGGAGGCTTCTTAATACAATTTTTATGAGCTTTGCTACCCAGCTTTCCTCATTGCTGTATGCTCTATGCTGTGCTTCACTGTGGCTGGACTGCTCAGGCTCACAGCTTGTCTTTGGCACAGTCCGAGGTGCTGATTCAACATCGCAGGCTTCTTTATAGCAGTGAATTTCTTTCAACAGCCAAATGTTATAGGGCACTGGATGTTAAGCTGATATGAAAATAAAGGAGAGACCTTGAGGTGAAACTTGTGACCTATTTCCCAAGCAGGAAAAAGTGTTGAGGTAGACTTTGTCAGTTTTATCACCCAGCCACAGTCTGTGAAGTGTCAGCTGGACCTGTCACAGCCATGAGATCGCTTTGTAGCAGCAAAGGAACTCAGCAGCTTAATACAGGCTGCAGAAATAAAGCAATAAAACAAAAGCAACCACAGGCAGAGCGTTTGCATGCCTTACAGAATGCTGTGCCAGAACTTCATACTACATGGATAGTCTTGGGAACTTAGTCTTTCCTGCGTCTCTAATTACAGCTACGATCCTCCTGATGACGTTTTATGCAGGCTGTCTTAGAGACCTCCTTCCAGGATGGTGATCCTTGTGCCCTTTAGGTTGATTGATTCTAGCACTTATCATTAGAAAGGTTTCTTAATGCCCAAACTGCCCAAATCTCTCTTGCTGCTCTTCAAGCCCTGAAGTACACATATTGGAAAATAATTTAATCCCTTCCTCTCAAAAATGTATGAGATTTGCAAAGGTTAACAGTTTGATTTTGGTTTGGGTTTTGTTTTCCTACACTATCAGCTCATTTTCTGATGAACTTTCCTCCTTTGGTCTTCCTGACTACTATTAAGATATTTCTTTATCTGGTATTCGCTTGACTGTAACAGTTTTTGTTTTGCTTTGCTTGTTTTACTTTGTTTTGTTTTTAATAGGATGACCTCCTTTATACTTCATATAGATTCTACAATTCACAGGTTCACCCTAAATTCTAACCTTCCACCTCCAGAGTGTTGATGCCCCTTCTAAATCAGGAACTGCAACTTTAACACCAGTTCAGCATTCCATCACTCAAGAAAAAAAGAATGAACACAACACACCAGAACAGGATCCTAGCAAAGCCAAAGCCACCATCTAAATAACATCCTCAGTTTTAGCAATGAGCCACTGCTAACTAACCCTTGGTTGTACTTTTCCAGCAGTTGGTAACTTACTGTAGTTTCATAATCCTGGCTGCTATTGTCCTCACTTGCTTACAAGAGCAGAAAAATCAATTAGACTAAGGCCAGGAGATAACATATCTATTGCAACTCACCTACTCATAACCCTTGAAACAAGACAAAATCCTTGGCAATAGTGGTATTCACCTCATCCAACTTCATCACTTTACTTGTACTTGTTTCTCTAACAGTCAGTGATAAAAACCAGGCAGTTTTGGCACTAAACTCACTGAATCTGTTTATACATCCTCTTTAGATGTGTAAACATCACTTACCATGTCACTAGATCTTTACTTTGCAGTAAACTTTGATATCTAGAACTGCTGTGTATGTTTGTGGCACAAATTATTGTGGCCTACCATACTTCTCCAGGAGCAAGTGTAGGGCAGTTTGGCAGTGGGGAAGCAGTAGAATGATCTGTCAGTATTGTCCACTCTGTAACAAAAACTGGGAATGGATTAGAGTCAGGTGGACATAATCTATGACAGACCGAATCCGTTTCCTGGTGGTTGTATTTCAGCAGGAAACTCTAGCCACAGGATTTACCAGCACACAACCCAGTTAATGTATTGAACCTCAAGAATGTTGGTACCAAGTTACTAAGTTCAGCAGACTGAAGCCCTCTGTGGCCCAGGCATACAGGCACAAGTAAGCAAATACCTGCAGAGCCTTTAGCTAAGATCTCTACTTCTTCACACCAAGTCTCACATTGGTTTCATTCAGCAGTACTTGGGCTTGCATGACCATGGCAGAAGAAGGCATGGCCACTTGTCACATGTCTGGCCTCCTGCAAACCCCCTCATAAAGTACATAGGAAAGGACTGAAGACTCTTCATGCTACTGTTCATCAGGAGGGTGGATTTAGAGGAAATCCTGTGACCTCCACCCTGAAGATCTGCCTTTCCTTTGCCACAGGTCAAGATGACATAAATCACTTTCAGAAAGTGGCATAAAATGAGTTTGTCTGTACCCGCTTGTACATGCTTGCATCAAGTGCCACTCCTGCACTAGACAGTCCCCATCCCAAAGGTAAACTGTGGTCAGAGGAGATTCAAATGTGCTCACAAAGCAGTGACTTAAAATAGACTCTTTGGCTAGGACAGAAATAGATGATGAATGTGTGCATCATGTGGTGGTGCGTCTCAGCGAACTGGGTAGAAACTTTCCTTTAGCAACTGGTAAGAGACAGTCAGAGGAACCCACTATGGCGAATGTGGCATGGAGACAGCTGGCCACACCTTTAATTTGTGCAACCATCCCCTTCATTCAATGAAGGCTGGGATAATTATACCACCCCTCGCTCCCTGCCCCCCAGCATCAGGGTTTTCAGAGCTCTAAGTAATTCCAGACTCAGTATTTATATTCTGCTGCGAAAGTGTGTGTTTATACCATGCAGCTTCCCAAGCTTTTTCCTCCAGTAGGACTATGAGACTGCCTACCTGTGAGTGGTTCAAATGCCATCTCTGTATGTACTGACTACTGTTTAGCCAGTTACAACTCATGGACACATAATTATTGTACTGATCTATTCAGTACCCAGAAAGCAAACCCAGGAACATTGTCATATGCCACAAGACTGCTTTGAAGGAAGAAAGAAATACTGAGAAACAGAATCACAAAACGACAGAGTGGTAGGACTTGGAAGAGACCTCTGGGTTCATCTAGTCCAAGTCCCCTGACAAAGCAGGTTGCACAGGATCACATCCAGCTGGGTTTGGAAAGTATCTGCAGAAGACTGCTCAGCCTCTCTGGGCAACCTGTTCCAGGGCTTCATCACCCCTACAGAAAAGAAGAGTTTCCTCATGTTGTGGTGGAACTTCTTCTGTTCTAGTTTGTATCCACTAACCCTCTTCCTGTCATTAGACACCAGTGAATGGAGACTTGCCCCATCTTCTCAACGCCTACCCTTAAGGTCTTTGTAAACATTGACCTGATCCTCTCTCAGCCCTCTCTTCTCCAACATAATAAGGCTCATAAGGCAAAACCAAGGTAAAATCAAGTCAGCAGTAGGCATATAAATTGAAATTCTGGATAACTGTTCATAGAGTTAACAGTCAAGATAGCGTTGACAATTCCACCACTAAACCATGTCCCTCAGTACCACATCTACACATCTTTTAAATATCTCCAGACATAGTGACTCCACCACTGCCCTGGGCAACCTGTTCCAGGGCTTGACAACTCTTTCAGTGAGGTTTTTTTCCCTAATATTCAGTCTAAACCTCTTCTCCACAGATGATTTTCTGTGTTCTGAAAACTGACACAAGTAATAGAATTTGGCAGGTTTGAGCAAGTATGTAGCTTGGACAAGTGCATGTAAAGAGCACCTAGGAGGGATTCTTACATCAATTGGTCTGGAGTTCAAAGCTTCCCAAGCACAGCCAGGCACCTTAAAAGTCAGGAACACTTACCATTGCCACAGAGCAAAGCAGCTGCAGATCCAGCACAGGGTGTGATCCTGTTGCCTTTGGTTATCCACAACCACAGATCCAGACAAATGAAGAGCTAGGAATGGAAAGCTAATGATCAGGCAAACAAGCATTGCAAAGTTTGGCTCAGCAGTGCCTGTTCCTATTAGAAATATGCTAACGTGGAATATGATGGAAAGAGAAATGTCAGTTTATCTGAGAGAGAGAACCTCAGGGGAAATTAAGAAAAGAACAGCTGGATTTTGTTGCTTGCATGTGGAGACAGTTTTGGCTAGTAATGTTGAAGGACAAATGATCTGAGATGCAAACATTAGCAGAAGTTCGTCAGGTCTTTCTAAATAGGTACTCCCAAAGCCAGCAGTGCACTGTCTCTGGGAGTACCAAGCACACCTTCCTGGATACAGTCCTTCTAGGGCCATATAGAATCATAGAATTGTTTCAGCTGGAAAAGACCTCTAAGATCACCAAGTCCAACCATGGCTTGGATACCCATCACTCTGCAGTCATGCAGAGGTCATTGATTTATTAAAATCATTTTGGCTGTTATGAACAACAAAGGACAATGCCCCTTGCCCAGCTAACACACCATGACAGGGACTGGGATGCACGTGGATTGTGATCCAAATTATCCAAAATAATATTTACACCAAATATAGCTCTTAGTCTTTTTTCCTTTCTCTCTGCAGTAAAGGGAACCTGAAGCAGGACTGAGATGGACAGCAAATATGCAAGCTGGACAGTATCACACTACCTAAATTCAGGTTCATCAGTAATATTTCAGATAGTTTTCCAAAGGATTTGAAGTTTGCATTAGTTTGATTGTATTTGATGTCTACTCCTAAAAAATCAAGGGGTGTTAGGGATGTGTTGTGATCACAGAAAGAAGTAGAATAGATGCTTTTCTCTAGAATACCTCCTGCCATCTTGACAGCCTGGACATCCAATAGGATGTGAGATTTGAAATTAAGTTTCTGAAGCCTCATAACTACCCCAAAACATAGCTGAAGTTGAACACTGCACAGCGTTAGCCTGCTAGTGTTTATTTTTCCTTTCTGTCTCATCTACTGCAGTCACATATGAAGCCTGCTGTGAGATTTCTCTCGCCAGCCTTCCCAAAGAGACGTGGATGATAGTTCCAAGTAAAATCATTGAGACAGCTTAAGGTTAGGAGCCAGGAGTTGCTTTCATCAGATGTCATTGTGCCTTAGCCTTCCTTCCAATGAGTTGAAAAGGAAAAAAAAAAAAAAAAAAGAAAAAAAAAAAAAAAGAAGTGAGCTTCTTAGAGCACCTAGTGAAACATTTGTTTTCCTGCCCTGGATTGTATTTGCAGTTCTCCTTTGAACATTCTCCATTGTTTAGATGTCTTTTCTGAAATGTGTACTCCAGAGTTGGATACATCTCTCAACAAATGTTTTAAATGGTGTCATTTATAGATGCAAGGTCACTTCCCATCCTTTACTGAATGTTCTCCATGTACATCCAAAAAGTTGAAAAGTTTATGGTCTGCCTCATGCCTCTTTACAGTTGTGAACATTTTAAAGGACATAAAACCTGTGAAAGATTTGTGATGCTTTAGGACCACCTTCCATACTTGTGGTGTCCAAGAGATAGTTCTGTAGGATAGGTGTGGAACCAGATATGAAACACAATTATCTTGACAGTGTTGTTATAAAATAAAACATAGGATCCCTCTACATGACTCACTGTGATTCAATCCCAGCCTGAGTGGATGTAGGGGTAGAAAAGTGCTGGTGGATTTGCAGATTTGTATCTGCAATTCATATTGACCAATGAGTTTAGATGTCACAGTCAGTGGGCTCTGAGGACTTAGACCACTACAAACCAGTACATGGTGCCTAAACATAACTATTTGGCACTAAGCACTTCAACCTCTTGCTTGGCTTCCAGCAGCTATGGCAGAACTATGGAGTCTCCTTGTGCTGCCTCTCAACCATCTCTTCCAACCTTCTGTGATTTCCAACCAATCTCAGCTACCCCATGATAAATAGTTTCCAGGTTTTAGTGGCTAATTGCCACATGTATGAATTTAAAATCAGTGCCCAGGTGTACAGAGATTGTGTGGGACTCCTTTATTGATGATAGATAAAGAATGCCATGGTTAGCTGGCAATCCAGCCTGCCCCAGTACAGCATGGAGATGGGCCTTGAAAGTCTCCATTATATATATATAATTATAAGTGCCTTATCTTCAGAGTTGAAACTCAACATAGAATCATAGAATCATCCAGGCCAGAAAGGACCTCTGAGATCATCAGGTCCAGCCATTTCACCCACTCCACCAAGTCTGTCACTGCATCATGTCCCCAAGCACCAGATTAGTATGGCTTTTAAACATGTCCAGGGATGACAATTCAACCACCTCCCTGGATAGTAGTTCCAGTGCCTGACAACCCTGTGCTGTCAGTGTCCCATCACATTGATTGAGTTTCAAGCAACAGAAACAGAAGAAAAATATAAAATATTTAAATATATGGCACACATTCTTGTGGAGATCTGTTTTGGGGTTTTTTTGTTTGTTTGTTTGGGTTGGCTTGGGTTTTGTTGTTTGTTGGGGGGTTTTTTGGGGGGGGGAAGGAAGCAGAAAGTTCTGGAGACCTTCCAAGGAAGGTGCAATCAGTATATATTAGGCTTTGTTCAGCAGCCAAATGTTACAGGTGGATTCCAATTATACATAAAACTGAAAGAGTCATTTTGAAGGGTCAGTTTATTTCTTGTTCCAAGAAACTTCTCAAAAATAATACCTGGATGCAAACACAGAGAAAATAAATACATTCACTTCAGCCCTTTATCAGACTACTGTGATTGCAACGTTTACACATCAATTCACACTTACATATTATAGTGTTTTTATACTCCACTATCCAATCTGAGTGTAGCTCTCTTCATTGTTATTTACTAACTGTGGAAAACTGTTCCAGGATTGGTCAGATTTCATTATTATGAAGTTGTTTGTTTCATGGCATTTGAATTACTTGCATTTCATTCCATCCTCTTGTTTTATATCCCGCTGCACTAATAGCACTAAGTCCCTTTTTCTTTACCTTAAAACTGCTCTTAGGCCCCTCAGCTGTTGACAGAGGAAGCTATTTGTAAAATTTCTTTCTTTCTATTTAATTTTGGTTTTCATAAATGTTCACCCTTACAAAGCCTTCCTTGTTTCACTGAGTTCATTCCAGTCCGTCTCCATCTAGATGTTTTATATCTAGAATAATGTAGTTCACAACAAATTTTCCAGCTACAGTATGTAATATGTAAGTGTTAAGTATTTTAAAAAAAAAAAGTTTCTCTGTGGGCTCTCTGTATTTTAAGATGATGCCATTGATAGCTCCCTGTACACTTCACCTCTTTCATTGTTTGATAAACACCAAGTCTAAGGCGCTCGGTTCTGAGTTGCATCCATTTCAAACCAAGTGTTCTCTTCCACGAGGGTCCATATCCATTCTGAACAGCAATGAGAGGTTCTGCACAACGTTTTCCATCATGGATTTACAGTGCCACTTGGCAAAGCACTATGCCAGTTATTCATAAGAACAAAAATACACTGAACTCAAAATATCCAGTCTATTTTTTTTTTTTTTTTTGCTTACCACAGGTTAAATTTAGAACAAAATAATGGGCTAGATATAAACTTGATGAACTTACGGTTTCCAGCTGCACTTTCCCTTTACCACCTGAAAATGTGAAGCTAACAGCCCTAGGTCCATTTTTTAACCTCTTTAGCCAAATGTAAACAAGCAACAACTGTAACTAATAAGTAATAAATGTAAACAAGTAATAGCTGTCAAAGCTGAGGGCATATAGAATGTAAGAATAGCAAGTTGGCAGCTCCAGGTGATATTATTTTCCAGCACAGATTTTCCCAGTACAATAAATGGAAATGATCCAGGAGAAGAAAACAATGAAGCTATCCATGGTGGGGTGCTGTGAAAGAATAGCAGAGAAAACACATTGTCACTGGAGAAAGCAGCTGGAGCTCTCTGGCTGTCCTTCTTGCATTGTATTTGGGATGCTGTAACCAGTTCTCTGGAAACCAGAACATGAATGAATGGACTATTATACGACAACTTACTCCAAGGGTTGGTTCTTTTCCAAGTGATTGTCAGCTGGACTCTGCCTGCAGTCTGAATATGTTGGCCCTGGTGCTTTGATTTGAGCCTAGAAGTACTCTGCAAAGATGCTTCTTCGCAGCGTCGTTCTCCCATACGCTGCAAACTGCAGCTCCATGCTTAGTTACTCTGTGCTGCCCGCAGCAGGACACAGTCTACAGCACAGCCTGTATTCAGGGAGATTAAATAACACATAAACTTTCTTTAGGGCAACACTACACCATGCAAATAACACACTGAGGCATTTCTTGCTATGTGGCAAGCCCACCCTCTGCTTTGTGTCTCCTAGCATAGCAGAAATCGTGGAAGGTCACCGTGAAGGTTTGGGAGTTCCCTGCCCCCCCACACTTTGTAAAATGACCCAGACTAGAACTCAGCCGGCTGGAAGTTAAGGACTGAAGCTCTATTTACAGCTTTGCACAATGTACAAGCAGATATATACACTATATACAGAATATTTACAGAAATATACAAGTAAAAGTCAATACAGCAACACAACTCCCCTCCCAGAAATCAGAGACCCCAGGAGGGGCTCCCAACCACCCTTCCACCTTCTCCCCACCCCTGTACCTTGCCCCAAGGTTTGCCTTATGCGCAAGGTAAATTAGGAGGATCGGCCAGGGGGGTTAGAAGAAAAGTGGTTAGTGAGGATTAATCAGCAGAGGAGCCAGAGCCCAGAAGCTGCTAGATCCCACCAGCAGCTCCTGTTCCAGCAAGAGCCAGAGAGAGACTGACTTATCTATTGTTTTGGTTAGTGTTCCCAAACAATTCTCCGGCAAGCGTATGAGTGAAGTAGACATCATGATGTTTTCCTTTCACAGCCTATAGTGTAATTTTCTCTATTAAAATATTCTAATTAGCTTCAAACCAGCACAGTCACAAGCAAACAGGCTTAGGAACACAAATTTGATTTTTTGGGTGTCATACCATTTTTATTTTTTTTTTTTAATGATTGCTATAGCAGCTCATTGAAAAACTCTCCTTGGTTTTACCACACTTCTTTTCAGTTACCACAAAACAGTCTCCATAGCAGTTTCTCTAATGAGATACATGGAAATTGTGTATGAGATAGGCAAAAAAGAAGTCCTAGAGAATGAGAAGCAGAAATTCATTCAGTGACACATGTTGAGGATACAGAGTGAAAGCAGATTTCTTGAATTGTTTTGAAGGTTTCAAAGAAGGAAAAAAAAAACATATTTCAGGCTGGGGTTTAACTGCTATGTGGAAGAATTTCAGTGGTCATTGACTGATCAAATCTTGTGCTTTAAAATAAAATACAAAAAGCTTGACAAACCACTGGGAAGTTTTGCAGCCAAGGAAAAGAAGGGAGAGGTGAGCAGAGGCACATTTCTAACCGCCGTCTGGATGGGATTTTGCAGTGTGCCTGTCCTTGTGTTCTTATAAAAGCACTTCATGGAACCACAGAGCTCTTAGAGCTTTTCCTGGGTGAGCCAATTGCCAAGACTTTGATGTTCACTGCTCTGAACATGTATTTTTCCTGCAAATGTATTCAGAAACTCCCTTCATATTTTGAGCATACTAAGTCAACAAAAGCACAAGTCAGGTGTGCTTAAATAAATAAGAATTCAAAGTGCTGTTTTCTGGAATGATATATTTATTCAGAATAAAGAACTAAAGCCAGAAAATTATTAAAGGTAGGCTAATTTAAAGGAAATTATTTTTAAAATAAAATAATTTTTTTTAAAAAAAAGTCATGCAGGTATGGGTCTTGGTTGAGTTATCACTACTAAGGAACAGATGCCACACACTGACAGATAGTGATGATCATATAGTCTAGCTTTTAATATACTAATTGAGAACGTGGAGAGGAAACCACAATAGATAATGTTATATTCAACTGGTTTTGTACAGGGCTGGAAATATGCAAAGTAAATTTGGATGAGGATCTGATGTAGTTGAAGATCACAGAATCACAGAATCATAGAATGGTTAAGGTTGGAAGGGACCTCAAGGATCATCTAGTTCCAACCCCCTGCCATAGGCAGGGACACCTCCCACTAGTAGAGGTTACTCAAGGCCTCATCCAACCTGGCCTTGAACACATCCAGGGAGGGAGCATCCACGACCTCCCTGGGCAACCTGTTCCAGTGCCTCACCACCCTCACTGGAAAGAACTTCCTCCTAACATCTAGTCTAAATCTCCCCTCTGCCAGTTTAAACCCATTGCCCCTTGTCCTGTCATTGCAGGACCTTGTAAATAATCCCTCCCCAGCTTTCCTGTAGGCCTCCTTCAGATACTGGAAGGCTACTATCAGGTCCCCTCGAAACCTTCTCTTCTCCAGGCTGCAGAGCCCCAACTCTCTCAGCTTCATAGCAGAGCTGCTCCAGCCCTCTGATCATCTTTGTGGCCTCCTCTGGACCCGCTCCAACACTTCCATGTCCTTCCTGTGCTGAGGGTTCCAGAACTGCACACAGTACTCCAGGTGGGGTCTGACAAGAGCAGAGTAAAGTGGCAGAATCCCCTCCCTTGCCCTGCTGGCCACGCTGCTCTTGATGCAGCCTAGGACTCGGTTGGCTGTCTGGGCTGCATGTGCACACTGCAGGCTCATGTTGAGCTTTTCATCAACCCAGAGGTGTCACTGCTGACTGCAGAAGAGTTGGACCGAGTGACTTTTAAAGGTCCCTTCCAACCTAAACCATTCTCTGATTTTATGGCTATCTGCTGGAGGTATACCCTGGCCTTGGGCCCTTTCAGGGTCTTAGTACAAACACAGACAACTGCAGTCACTTGGATCCACAAGGTAGTGTTACAGGAGGTGAGGTGGTGTGGTATGCACCTGGAACTCCTCAGTGGACTTTCAGAAGGACTGCTTTTATTTCACCTGGACAGGCACTGAGATATGAAATATTCCCCATTTTAGCATTTGTGCCACAATGAGAAGAGCAAGATAGCATCAGCAGCCAAAGAAATGGATGACCATCCTCAGGGAGACATTAGATTTGAAGGACTCTTGTGACTTCTGCAGTCAAGGGCAGATTATGTGGTACCTGCCTCAAAGCCTTACTCCTAACTGCTCCTGGGAAGAAGCTGTGCTATATTGCACTGTAGCAATTTCTCATCTTTCCTAGTAGCCTGCTGGGTTTTTCCATTTCCGCTTGCTGGCTTGGCCACAAGGCTTCTGCTTTTGATTTTTTTGTTTACTTTTATGTAATAGAAATATCAGGTAGTAAGATCCAGTGGCTTGGTGCCTGGCTGATTCATCACTTAGGTTTATTAATTAAGATAGTCAGAGCGGAGCCTTAGAGGGAGACAGGCAGAGAGAGAGAGGGATGGGCATGAGAGATTATTTCCAGATTTTTTGTCTTCCTGTTGTATTCAGAGCTCAAAAGCACAAATCAAGAGAATCTCTCCACACTGTAAAATTCAGACAAAATGTCTCTTCTTTTGACTTTTCTCTGATGGTGGATTAATATAGCAGTCATAGTATAGTAGCAGTATAATGCTAATAGCCTACTAGTTAAAAGCAGAAATATAATCAGCAAGCACTAGAAAAATTCCTGTGGTGACATCAAAGGGTTTATACCATATAAGAGGCAAGAAAAAATGATCTTAAATTTTTTTCTGGCCTTGGAAGCCAATGTAGTCTAATGCAGCTTGGAATCCCTTGGGCAAAGTAAATGAAGACTCTAAGAGAAGCAACTGTATTAAATTGGACTTGAAAGCCACCATTCTTGGCAGTGGCCAGTAGTCACTAATACAGAGATGAGTAGTGTGATTTTGCAGTGGGATAAATTATAACTTGCTTCCAGTTTTGACTCCACCAATTCAAATTCATGAGGTGACTGAAAAAAAGGGCTCTGATTTGGTTGAATGCAATAACAGGGCCAAGAAGGAATAGTCTTAGCTGTGCATTCCCATAAATTAGACTGAAATAACTACATAATTTTATTGAACATAAACCAGCCTCTTCATTTGCTGTGACCTACAGCCTGATTTGAGAACCTTTCTTCTGCTGAAATCTTCCATATCCTGTCCCTAATGTCCTAAGCCTTCTTACCCCTGGAGCACCAATATTGAGGAAAACCAGGGAGATACTTTTTCATCCCATGTGCTTCCTCTGCTTGGATGTGAACAGCATTCACAGTATCTTAGCTAGCCCATGTGGATAGAGCACATGTGGTTTTGTCAGCATCTGGTTCTTGGAAATGAGGTTAGCTGCATGACCTCTTCCATCAGCAAATTCAGTTCACCACTGTTAAAAAGAACCCATATAATATTCCTGCTTCAACGAACACATAAAGATACATCTCACAGTCAGGCAGGTCTTTCTCTTCCATTACAATGCTCTCCCCAAATTTGGTGAAAGCATGGCTAGGAAAACCTTATTTCAAAATGCATAGACATTACTTTTCAAATAATCCCCACTCTTCTCATGGCCATGTTTCACCTCAAATATTTCTTCTCTTTCTCTCCTTCACCTTTCCTCAAAGTAATTACAAAGAACAGCCCAAACTTTTCTGAGTCATTAATTACTTTTCATAGAATCATAGAATCATAGAATGGTAAGGTTGGAAAGGACCTCAAGGATCATCTAGTTCCAACCCCCTGCCATAGGCAGGGACACCTCCCACTAGTACAGGTCACTCAAGGCCTCATCCAACCTGGCCTTGAACACATCCAGGGAGGGAGCAGCCACAACCTCCCTGGGGAACCTGTTCCAGTGCCTCACCACCCTCACTGGAAAGAACTTCCTCCTAACATCTAGTCTAAATCTCCCCTCTGCCAGTTTAAGTCCATTGCCCCTTGTCCTGTCATTGCAGGACCTTGTAAATAATCCTTCCCCAGCCTTCCTGTAGGCCTTCTTCAGATACTGGAAGGCTACTATCAGGTCCCCTTGAAGCCTTCTCTTCTCCAGGCTGAAGAGCCCCAACTCTCAGCCTGTCCTCATAGGAGAGCTGCTGCCCAGCCCTCTGATCATCTTTGTGGCCCTCCTCTGGACCCGCTCCAACACTTCCATGTCCTTCCTGTGCTGAGGGTTCCAGAACTGCACACAGTACTCCAGGTGGGGTCTGACGAGAGCAGAGTAAAGGGGCAGAATCACCTCCCTTGCCCTGCTGGCCACGCTTCTCTTGATGCAGCCTAGGACTCGGTTGGCTGTCTGGGCTGCATGTGCACACTGCAGACTCATGTTGAGCTTTTCATCAACCCAGACTCCAAGGTCCTTTTCCTCAGGGCTGCTCTCCAGCCATTCACCACCCAGCCTGTATTTGTGCTTGGGATTGTGCCTACCCAGGTGCAGGACCTTACACTTGGCCTTATTGAATTTCATCAGGTTGGCCTGGGCCAAACTCTCCAGCCTGTCCAGGTCCCTCTGGATGGCATCCCTGCCCTCTAGCAAGTCGACTGTGCCACACAGCTTGGTGTCATCTGCAAACTTGCTGAGGGTGCACTCCATTCCTCTGTCCATGTCACTGACAAAGATGTTAAACAGCACTGGTCCCAGCACTGACCCCTGAGGGACACCACTTGTCACTGGTCTCCAGGTGGACATTGTGCCCTTGATCACCACTCTTTTAGTCAAGTTCTTATACTCTCTTCTCTGAAGTCAAGAGACCCTTGAACAGAATTATCACCAACATCTTTTCTGGTCCCAAACTAAAAAGAAAATAATAAATTAGGTGGCCTGTATCAGACCATGCCTTGTACTGCTTATTGAGATGAAGAATTCCATTCACTTCCATGTGTCCAGTGTGAACGAGACAGGAGGATGCAGACTGCCCCTAGCTTGAGCCAGCTGCTGGATTTGGGACCTTCCCAGTCTAAGCATATTGGGCAGGATACAGTGGAAGTTGATGACCAATTAGTGCTCCTCTGGTTAAAATATCACCATTTACACGTGGGTTTAGCTAGTTTAATAATGGAAATGCAAAGCCTATTTCTGCAGCTACAGCTTTCAGACCTTTTTTTCTCCTTGGCTGTCAGGCGTAGAATACAATTTTTAATACACTCTGGGAATTGTGCTTAGAAGATGACCAAGATTTTCAAGCCCTTTGTTGCTCTCAGAGACTTTTAGCTGTTCACCTGGAGCAAGTGTTTCCCACTAAGCAGAGAAGCAGGATATTGGTGTAAAGATTGAGCAACAGCACCACACATCCCCCACACCCCCCTTGCAACTCTCAGCACTGAATCAAATCCTCTTCCACCCACATATTGCTATCTCAGCTGAACAACAAAAACAACCTGCCAGTCTCTCCCCACACAGAAACCTTCATAGCTTTTGTCACAGGGAAAGGAGACATACTGCAAAATTTCTGAAGCACACCAGGCAGAAATTGCCATCATCGTTTTTCAATCATCTGCTGTTATTTTCTTTCAAACCACTGGATGAATCAAATCAGGAGCAAGGGAGTCAAGCATTTCCTGCACCAAAAATGTGCTACAAATAAAGACAAGAAAGTTTTGCCCCCTTCTAGAGGAGCATTTCTTTGCCAGAACAGTCAGTGTTTGCTGAGCAAAAACTCTGCTCTGGAAAGTCAAAGAGGCAAAAGCAAATGGGAGCCTTTAAGTGCACCTGTAAGTATGAGGGAGGATAATCAGGGGAAATCTAACAACACAAAAAAAAGTAAATTCAAGAAGGACTTGCTCTAAACAAGAGAAGAAAAAGAGACAGGAAGATAACACAGAGATTCAATCTCAATAAAGCTGAGACAACTACAGAAGGAAATAAAAATAATTAAAAAAAGCCTCCAAAACATTTGCACTGACAAGGAAGAGAACTAAAGATGAATATTCAGCATCTGATGAAAAGAATACAGCAGAGCAAGAAACCAACTTTAGGTCTTGCCAGACTTGGTTATTACTGTAGCCACAGGCCTGTGGTGACTAGAAGGAAGATGGAGAAGTAACTGAATATTAATAATGGATTCATGAAAGTCAATTGTTTATCCAAGTTGCAGGTTATGCAGGGCTTTGGAGTGTCGTGTGGCTTAGCAACATGCTAAAAAACACAATCAGGAATTTATTTAGATCACATTGTTTTAAACCTTTCTCAGTATGTCCCTCTCTGATCTCTAAACATGGACTCTGCCCATGAATTTATATGGATCACAACACCCTGCAACTCTTCACTGGTCACATCCACACTAGTAAATAACAGAGAGGTTAGAGACCATTCACAGCAGAAGACATGGCCACATACTTAAGCCACCCAGCTAAAGCCTTCATCACCCTTCAGCTCCTCAAGTGGCCTTTTCCATAGCATCCATTGTGAACTTGTGGTCTGTGTTACCCATAAGACCTACTGTATAATGGCTCCTTGGGGAAGTGGTGAGCACATCATTTCTTGAAATACTGAACTTGAGCTATTTCATAATCAGCAAGTGGTTTATTAGCAGTCACGAATGAGAATAGAGATAGGGAGTTACTAGAGCAGTTCATGACATTTCCCAAACCCAGTGAGACTATGCAACTTGTCACCTTAGCCCATGACAGATCCAAGAGTGGAACTAATTAATACCTTGTAACATCTGACTGTACTACCCAGAGTGGTGGTTTGCTGGTAAGATCTATGTCCTGTCATGAGAAAGGA
>VWZE01002952.1:159027-172978 GCA_013396675.1 Eubucco bourcierii
ATGTCACTGACAAAGATGTTAAACAGCACTGGTCCCAGCACTGACCCCTGAGGGACACCACTTGTCACTGGTCTCCATCATTTCTTGAAATACTGAACTTGAGCTATTTCATAATCAGCAAGTGGTTTATTAGCAGTCACGAATGAGAATAGAGATAGGGAGTTACTAGAGCAGTTCATGACATTTCCCAAACCCAGTGAGACTATGCAACTTGTCACCTTAGCCCATGACAGATCCAAGAGTGGAACTAATTAATACCTTGTAACATCTGACTGTACTACCCAGAGTGGTGGTTTGCTGGTAAGATCTATGTCCTGTCATGAGAAAGGAAAAAAAAAAAAAAAAAAACAAGACACTGTTTATTAATTCCTTGTGAGGAAAAATCAAAACAGGGATGAAGACAATCAAACATAATGAGGTAGAGGAACAATACTCATCTCTTTTCCAGTGTACCCCTGCTGACCCACCTATCTCCAGACTCTGGTCTGCAAGCAGATAGCCAGGGGCACAAACAAGCTTGTGTACCCACTACTTGTGGATTTGGCCTGTGAATCACCTTCTGATGATGTTCCAGTTCTTTTCTGTGCTTTTATTCAAAACCATTCCAAGTGTGAGATGGACATCAGACGAAACATGGCTTGATAGAAGCTGTAATTTCACATGGAATTGCTTCAGGACTTATCAGTCTGCAGAAACTGCACAGATGTTTTGTTTCTAAGCACTAACTTATCACTGAATAGGCAACGTTTCAACATAATTTATATTTCAGTCTTGGGATTTCCCTGACAACCTCCTCCAAATAATTTCTAGCTGTTAATGTTCTGTCAGATTTAATGATTCTGGATTCTCTGGCAGTTTTATCCTTAATGTGAAATAAATGCCTTCCTGATGCTTCACTTTGTGTTGCCGATGGGGTGATAGTTTAGCATTTTTATTTGTGTTTGTCTTTTAATCCTCAGAGGCTAATGAAATTTGGCTGCTCAAGACTGTGAAATGGCTGCAGTTGGCTTTACTGTGAGTTAGGCAAGTCTCCTGGCCAGGTGGGAACGCAATGGTCACTGAGGCAGATGTGGAAGTCACTCCTCCTAGGTAACTAAAGACAAAACTGCTACTTGAGAGACAAAATATTTTTTTTTTCCAGAAGAACTAGAAAGAAGGGAAATTATTTGGGCTGTTAGAACGTTGTAACAGATACAGGTTCAGATACATTAAGCATAGGTCAAAGAAAGGAGAGGTTTGATCAGTACAACCTCTTCCAATCTCTACAAACAAATAGCCAGGCTTCACACAGACACACTCACAGTACCACAACCTGAACAACCAGCCCTCAGTTATCAACTATAATTATTTACTCCAGACACAAAGATGTCTGTTATTCTTTTACTCAACCTTTTTAAGAAATAACATCCTTGATTGTCAGAAATGCTCAGCAAGACAGTACTAATTGCCTCTGCTTCTATGATGTGGGAGAAAACCTGTTCAAAACATCCGAGTTACGATTCTCTGATTTATCTTTTGCAAGACTGGGTCCAATCCAGTGCCAGCAGTCTAGATGATCCTCTCCTGGAAGTTAGCGTCTTTCAAAGATTAACCTGCTTGTCAGGATTTTCCTTTGCAAGGCTGCAAATCTCCATAGTGCCTAGGGACTGATTATTATGGGAAGAGGATAATAGTTTTGCTGCCTGTCTCCTAGATAGTAGGTGCAAAGTGAGGCTTCTCCAGAGGCTGTCTCTTGTCCCTGCCCCATCTTCTTCGAACAGGGAGAACAGCTGACTTCTGTGTCAAATTTTGATGCTTAAAATTCAGTGACATTAATATCTTCCTTCCTACAGTGTCTCTGCCGTAATGAACTTCCATAAGGTTTCAGGAAATTTGAGATCCTTAGCCACAGAGATGGCAAAATGGTAAGAGAGCTGTATGGGATACCTGAAACTTTTGCAGTGCACTCCAATACCAATAGAACATAGAAATTTCCAAGCCAGACTTCAAGGAATACAAATTCTCTTCCTCTGTATTATGCAGGCTACTGAGGGATGCACATCATTCTACAAACAGGATGAGATTAAGACACTCAAAGAAACATTTTCAGCATGGCAAGACTTTATTCTACCTTATTTGGGCGATCTTGCTGTACTTAATGTGATCAAAACATCTTTGGTAGAAAACAGTGTGAGAAAACAAGCTTCCAAAAAATGTGAGGTGGAGAAGAGCCTCTTGTCCTGTTCATATTAGGCACATGGAAGTGAAAGGAATTCTTCATCTCAGTAACATACCAAATACTTGAGAAAACAATGCACCTCATACTCACTGTTTCCTTCTCTGATATTTTTAATCTCTTTTTCCACCCCACCCCCCATAGAACAAGTCAAACAAACAAAAAAACCCAGACAAAACAACAACTGAAAACACCAAACAAACAAAAAATGCCTAAAAACAACCAAACCAAACCAACTAAGCAAAAAAACAAACAAACAAAAAAAAAAATGCAAAACCAAACCAAAACCAACCAAATAAAAACCAACCTCCTTAAACCCAAAAACTTCCCAAAAAGTCAGAGTGATATCTCAGGCTGCAGCTTCACATTGTGAAGCTTTTGCATTCCTTTTCAACAACACCAGAACCACATCAGAAAGTTTGCAAACACCCTTTAAGATAGCAGGGAATGAGTCACTTTATATTGGACCTCACTGTCCTGTTAAAGTAATACTCAGCCCAGCTAAAACTGGAGCAATTTTTACTAGCCAATGATACCAGTAACAAATACTCTATAAACAAATTACCCCTTAATCTGCCAGTAGAATTTAATTAATATTCCTAAAGGCTTGCTGCTGCCTCAGTGGGCTGATCTGGGCCAACCTGCTTTAGCAGTGGGGGTTGGACAAGATGATCTCCAGAGATCTCCCGCAGTTCTGAGGTGCTGTGAATGTTTGGACATTTATTGACAGCTAAACTGGTTTTCCCAATGCAGAACAGCATCCATTTCAACTGCACAGTCAGCTAGATGGATTCTAAAGAGATTTAGAAAGATAATCTCTCAACTGACAACAACATTTTTGGGTGATATTTGTAATGTTTAAATACCAGACATACCAATTATCCCTGGTCAGCAGCAGTAGGGAAGTGATTGTCCCCCCTGTACTTGGCACTGGTGAGGCCACACCTTGAATACTGAGTTTTGGGCCCCTCACTACAACAAGCACCTGGAGCTGCTGGAGCAGGTTGAGAGAAAGGTAAGAAAATGACAATGGGTGTAGAGCACATGTCTCATGACATACAGATGAGGGAACTGGGGTTGTCTAGCCTGGAGGGAAGATGGCCAGGGAGAGACCTTCTCTCTCTCTATAACTAGTAACCTTGAGTAACCTTGAGTACCCTGTACTAGTGGGAGGTGTCCCTGCCTATGGCAGGGGGTTGGAACTAGATGATCCTTGAGGTCCCTTCCAACCTTACCATTCTATGATTCTATGAACTACCTGAAAGCAGTACCTGAAAGTAGCAAGATGAGAGTTGTTGTCTTTTCCCAGGTAATAAGTAATAGGACAAGAGGAAGCAACCTCAGCTTGTGCCAGGAAAGCTTTAGGTTGAACATTAGCAATAAGTTCTCCACAGAAAGGGCTGTCAATCCCTGTAACAGGCTTCTCAGGGCAATGGTGGAGGGGGTTTAAAAGCTGTGTAGATATGATACTGAGAGATATGGTTTGGTGGTGACCTGGAGGTGCCGAGTTAAAGACCTGGCTTGATAATTTTATAGGTCTTTTCCAATCAAAACAATTTTATGATTCCATGAATCTATTATTTGTCTCATTTTGTAAATAAATATGTATATATATAACTTAGATATAATAACTTCCCAGGGCAACATGGAGGATGAACTGCTTGTGTTCCTGCATGTGGGATAGTCCAGGCTGACAACTTTTCCTTTCACTTCTTTTGCCATTCCGATGGAAGAGACATTTGTTCCAGAAGGCAGCCTGGTCTGAAACCTGCTCAGCCATAAGCTGTGAATGGAAAATGTTGGTATCCATACAAAGTTCTCAGATGCCTGCTTAACCTTCAGCTATAAAAGACATCACTGCATGTGCAGTTGCTGTTTAGTGATAGAAGTAGTCCTTTTTTGTGGCATCAGCAGAACCTTCAGCAGTCACTGCAACCGAGGGAAGCCATTTTTATCCACAGGGTCACCATTTCATGCAAATGATTTCTCAAAGTGACTTCTTAATTTGAGTAATTCTGTTCAACGACAACAGAAAACCTAAAGCTGTTGTGTTGTTGGGGTTTTCCAACAACCAGCAATGCAGAAGCACAGGAAATAATAACAACATTACTTTTTAACAAGTCACATAGATTTGCAGACTCCCCTGTTTTTGGCAATGACCACACCCAAAACAACCTGGAGTTCATCCTGTATCTATTTGTTTAAACAGCTAAAGAACAATGAAATATTTCTGGGCATTCCTGCAATTACTTTCTATCCATCAGTTCTGGCAGCTGCTTGGCAACATTTCACTTGGCCTCCAAAGTAAGTCCACCCTGAGAAGCAAACACTGCAAACCTCTTCAGCCAGCTTGTTTGCCTGCAATGTGATTAATTTTGAGCATCTCAGAACCAAAGCCAGTGTGCTGATAACATGAAGCAAATAGAGGGAGCAGTGTGTGGAACAGCTCAGAACGAACTGTTCTTGCTTTGCAAGCCAGGCTGATACTCTCACCACGCATTAGGTTTTCTAAGGGATGGAAAATGAGCATACCAGGCAAGCCTGAAAAGCTTAAGACATCTTCCTCATTACCCACCTCTTCTTCTCTGTGATTGTGGAGATACCCTTTGATAAACAGGCTTTAAAGCTCTTCATGTTGCTCAGGTCTGAGGTCAATCTCTCTGATGAAATTCAGGGATTTCCCTCTCTGAGATACTCCTGAAAATTCCTTTCATTATTGATAACCCAGGAATATTTTATACAATAACCTATATATGGATGCAAAAGCTGAGAGGAAGAGGCCTCTTATGAAATGCAGCTAAGAAACACTTGGCTCATCTCAAACAGATGTTATTAAACTCACCATAGGAATTACTGCCTTAGATATGCTGGTGTGTGTTAGGAAGAAGCACTCAAGCCTCTTCTAGCTTTAAAACCCACATATCCTTGCAGATACTGAATTTGGTCTCTCCTCCTTTGGAATTCATATGAAGATATTAGTTTGTACCATCTTTTAGAAAAGAGTTTGCAAAGAAAAGCTTAAAGACAGCAAGAGAACAAAAGATTCTCTTTTCCTTTAACGATTTTCAAGTCAATATTGCAGTCTGGGGGGATCTGCCTTGGGATTTATAAGTTACATGAAAAGTTGGCCTGGTTACCTACCATGTACACTTTTTTCTCGTTCTCATTCCATAGTTTCTGGACATGCTCAGTTGTGGCCAAGGAAAAGAATTCATTTTAACTTAACAATTTAGAGGATTTTAAAATGCTCTCTGGGGTTCAAAAATAAGCAATCAAGCTTCATTAATGGAATACATCATTTCATTCCCCAAGAGACTGCTGAGGTTTCTTCAGTTTGGTTGAACACATGTAATGGTTTTCCACAAAGAAAGCAGTAACTATTATTTGTAGCTACAGGGCTTGATTTCACATCCCAGATTTTTCCTGACAGTCCTTAATATTCTTCTAATAATGCTCTGATCTTTTTTTCACTTTTTTTTTTTTTTTTTTTCCCTTCTCCCCACCTCTTCCTTCATGTATAGGAAAGTATCCTGAGGAATCATAGCAGACAGGGAATGGAGGTGTCAGCTGCAAGTTCACTTTAACAAAGGCAGCATGCTCTCAGCATGTTACACAGAACATCAGAGGCATGTATAGGGATGGGATACATAGAGTCCATCTAAAATACTGAAATCCTTTTGCCTAAATGTGTTTGGGAGGAGACCATGATGTATCTTCCCAGAAATTTCCAGCATGCAGCCATGTTCACTTCACTTTAAAATGAAGTCTGTGCTGGACATTACTGTATATAGAGGTGTTATCCTCTAAAACCTGGTTAGGTTCTTTATCTTCCTTAGAGAAACACTGAAATTAAGCTGTTATAAACAAGTCCCAAATGCATTTCAGAGCATGCTGAAAGTAATCTGAGTGGGTGGCTTACAGTTCATTGAACTATCATACATTGACTGCTCCCACAGCCTGGGAAGATTTCAAGAGTTACAAACCAGTCAGGCAGGACTAAGAAGGTGTCAGAGAGCTTAGCAGGAGTGCTTGCATTGCTGTCAAGATCCAGGCATGACCAAAGGCAAGAGAGTGACCTGGGAAAGGTGTTCACATCAAGATCAACGAACTGGGGCCAGATGCCAGCTATGAAAAGCAACTTTTAAGTCCTCCAAGGACTTTTGCCAGCGTTCGGTGATGCTATTGGGAACCAAGTCACAGCTCACGACTTCATCTTCCCTGTGCAGAAGACAGCAGCAACTTGTCTGTGTTTTGTCTTGAACCTCAAAAGCACAACGCTCACCACATTAAGTTACCCAGTACAGGAGCATGACTGTTAACCAGACTAGAACACAGCTTCTAGTGGACTTTAAAGATAAAGTCTTATCTACTGGCCTGTCTCTAGCCTTAGCATCTTGAAAGTAAAAGGCTCTGGAAACTGTACTCTAAACAAACTTTGAAAGGGGGAAAATGTTTGCTTGCTTGTTTGTTCTCGAATAAAAAGTGAGGTTAATTCCCCCTTGCCTTATACAGGACTGCAGAAGGCAGTGACATTAAATTTCAGTGCACAGGAAATTAGGTCTTTAGAAAACTGAGAAAAATTGCCTTTAAAATCCTTAAACAGTTTAAACATTTACCCTGAGAGATCATCAGAATAATAGCTGCAAACTGTTTTTCCGTGCAAGGTCCAAGCTATTACTTGTGCTGTTTCCACCAGTTATGGGTGGATTTAGGGTAGAGTTAAAAGCTTTCTTTTGGTTAAAAACCTTCTTTTGGATAAAAGTCCACATTCTTTCACTCATCATAACGGAAATATGGTGTGAATCAGCCAGAGCCAGCTGAATTCTGTATTTTTTTGCTATGCTTGAATTTGAGTCTTTTGTTATTCAGATAAATATAGAAGCCTGTAAAGGTCACACAAAACCAAGCAAGAGTGATGCATTAGGATATCCTCAGCGCTGCAAGGTCTCAGCCTATGAAGTCTTTTGGTTTCCTCCTTTAAGTTTATTTACCTTTTTGGTTGCTTCATAGCAACAATTCCCTGTCCTTTGTTTATTCACTCATCTTTCATTTCAGGCATGGTTTTCTATTCATTTCTACCTTTCATATTTGATTGATGTTCTGAAATGTTACAGTTACAAAAGTTCTCATTTCATGAAGGAATTAAAAAATAAAGAAGGAATTTTTTAAACCTCATAAACCATGCTGGTGGCGTAGATATGCTTCAGTTCTGAGCACTGTAATTTATTCATTCTGCTAAAATATTTCAATCTAAAAGACTGTTTATTATCATAGTTCTGACAGGTGACATCTGCCTTTTTGTTTGTTGGTTCGTTTGTTCTGGGGTATTGCTTTGAAAAGGAACTTATTAAAAATGGTAATTTATTAAAAACCTTAATTTGTTAAAATTTTAAACTTAGTAAAATCTTAATTTAAAAGGTGTCTATGAAAACACAAGTTGAAAATGTAATGACATGGCTTGGTTCTGTACCATTGCCTTATCTCAGATGAAACATCAGACCTAGCACCAATTTTGCGTTTCTTTTGCTTCAGGATAATTATGTCCAGAAGATAAAAACACATAGTGCTAAAACATCAAGAAAATCTCCAACCTCAGCTAAAGAAAAATCTTTCTGTTTGCTGGGGTAGGGAAGATAAGAAAACAGATCTATTCCAACCACCAGATGTAAACTTCAAGTGCCACAGTAACAGGCACTTGCTCAGAAACAGTCCACACATCGTTGAAGTCTATAAAAGCAATTCCCTGCTCCCAGCCTTGTTCTCTGTGAGCAAAGAATGCCAGCACAGCAGTGCTGGTGTCTGATGTACCAGACCAAAACATCCCTTGGCAAAATAATTACCTCATGCTGAGATCTATGCTCCTGTGCCTGTTTCATCTTCAGAATCAGACTTGACTTGGTTGAAGGTACAATCTGCACTGGGTGTATAGGGTGTAAATACATGCCAGGACACTGTATGTGTCTCATTTAGAGTGCACACCAAGACTTCTAAGTTAAATTTCCATTTACTCATTGCAAATGGGGTTTTACTAGTGTGAGGTAACTGTTTATTTGAAGCAATCAGCATTTCACAGCAAGCACTGGAGATCTGCATGACTGCAGCATTAGAAAGGTGAGGTTTGGGATTCCTAAAGTTTTATCTACACATAGTGGAAATGGGGGAAAAAATAGATTGAGAAATATGTTTATTTTCCAAGCTGCCATATATCACCCCTGACTTAAACGTGTTTGTCTTCAGTGTTCATGGGTACACAGCCTTTTCCTTCTGTACCTCAAAGAGACTTCATATAAACCTTCCACCTAGCAAAGACTCTGAAACAGGGTACTCTCATCTGTCATCCTCCTCCTGTAAAACAATCCCTCCATGCATGTGCTCCACTGTACACCAGCAAAAGAGATAATAAAGATGCCCAAAAAAGGGTTCTTTTCTGTATTATTTGTTTTCTTCTTCCCATTTCACACAGCTTCTGTGAAAAAACATGACAGTTGGTTTGAATCAAACATCCCACATGCTTTCTGGTGTTCATCAGAATGCTGACAAAGAATGGCTTCTCTGACATCCCTCTTGCAATGTCTTTACTGAAGCAGACTGAAATAGAGGTGGTTTTGGAAGCAGCAGTTCCCCCAAACATCTCTGGGTGGTTGGCCTGAGCAACATGTGTATGCAGGTAGATTATACCTGCTCTGATGCTCTGCAAGCCAATACCTTCTACAAGCCAACTACAGCTACCAGAGATTTAGTACAATTGAGTCTTGGCCAGTGGGTGTCACTAAAAATTAACTGTAAGGGAAATTTTACAAAATAAAATAAATAAAATAATAATAATAAGAAATCCTGGGGGCAAGAGAACCAGGACTTATTTTTGGGCCCAAGCCTTGCTTCAAATCCTTCCTTTGGTCAAACAATGGCAATGAGATCAGAGCCAGGCATCTAGTGCCCACTAATTACTCCCTGGACTGACACTTGAAGTGTAGGAGGCCCAGATAGGATGGGAAATGATTTTGCTGAAGCATCCCGCATGGATTCCCTGGTGGTGGTGGCATGTTTCTTTATGGGCTTCCTACTTGGCTCTTCCTCATGCAGTGGGGGAATGCCAACCAGGTGACTCATTGAGATTCTGCCCCATGTTTACTGCAACAACCCTCTCCACAGGGACTTACTCACCGTGTGGAGCCTGAGTTTCCCAAGAACATCTCAAAAGGGCTAATTTTAAATTAACAAAAGCTTTGGAGGGCAGGGAGAAGGGAAGGGGGAGGGGGATCTCTTGCAAGAGGAAAGACATGGCAGAAATAGACTCCTTCCTTTTCCTTTCTCTTGTCCAAGATAAGGAAATATCACACGCTAAAGGCAATTTAAAAACAACTTAAAAGGCAGATAAATTTAGTCACAAATATCCCGCTGGTTGGACAACTGAGATATAAACCAAGATTTCAACCAGGAGTGGTGCAGGAAAACCTGCCAACGGTCAAGGCAAAGGGGTAAAAATCAAGGGAATGCTGTTCATATCAAAACTACCATAAGACCAAGTCTTAAAATGCTTTAGAGGAGAGATGGTCTGGTAATCAATGTGATGGACCTCCATTCATACCTTCCACCCAGGTCTTCGGGCTCAGTCTACCTTTCTAACACAGTCACTGAAGCTTTCCTGTGTCTTGGTTTTTCACTCAAAACAAAATTATACTAACATGAAAATGGCCAGGCCCAATGTATGAGTGGCTGTGAGCTTTGCTGAAAAAAATTATCATATCAATGAGAAGTTGGAGCCAGATCTAAAGAGACCTCTTGTACACTGCAAAGTACAGGCCTGGAGGATTTCACTGGTGAGCTCAGGACAGTCCTGTCCTTTTCCAATTTGAGGTCCAAGTCTATGACTAATTCATAAAGTCTAAAACATGTGAGCCTTACAAACTGGTACTGCAGGTGGTGGGTGAGATTTGCTTCCTGAGTAAAGGAAGCCAACTGCATCCTTTCTTCATGTGTCTCCTGGAAAACTGGAAGCCAGCTCATTCCGTGATGGCAAGAGGAAGCTGAATCAGGATGGCTTGACATACTTTGACTGAAGGTGTCCTTCTGTAGAAGCGGTGGATTGGAACATGGTGAGCACAAATCTCATCACACTGTCTTCAGAAAACCTAAGAGGAAATGTCCTTTATCATACTGGAGTTCATTTTTCAGTTCTATCAAGACTTAAGCTCTTTAAGTTTTTAAAAGAATGAAGAAATTTGTTTTTAAAGGAGATTAAAAATGGTCACAGGCAGTGCTACAGTCTGACAGTTCTTCTGCCAAAGCCTGAAGGGACTTGTAGTTCTGAGGCATGGTACCATCAGAAAATGACACTGACAACTGCACAGTGGAAGAGGTTTTGCATGGAACCAAACCTAATATAGTTACACTTCAGATGTAACACAGGGTTTATCATAAAGACCTTCTTTATGTCTCTTGTCAACTCTCCTTTTGCTGCTCTATTGACTACTTTCTCATGGGTTTTTGGGTTACATGGAATTGGAGCCAACTTCTAAAGTTTGATGGGCCAACAAAGACATTCTGTCCATTCTTGTGGTGAACATGTATCAACTACAGGGCAGCACTAGCTTGAGGATATCTGTGTAAACGCTCCATTGTACTAAGTAAACATGTATTTAATCTCTGTGTACCATGCGGAAAGTAATAACATCTCTTTGATTTTTCCCTCTTGATTTTCTTTTCTGTTGAGATTACAAGCATTTAAAAGGCAAGACCTTTCTCTTATTATACAAGGCTACATGAACACAAGTATGACAAACAGGCCAGGACCTCTTCCTTGGCCCTGAAGGCAAGTGGTGTGATTCATCTCATGGCCACATTGCTGAATTTTGTTCCGTGTGAAAAAACCCACAGCTCCACCCATACTGACTACTGGGAAGCAGTCTTTGACCTCTGGTAGTTCTTGACCCATCTCTGACCATTGCATGGAAAAAGGAAAATTACGTGGACCAAAACTCTTTCAGGGGGTTGCTAATAGCTGATCACTATCTAAGTGTAAGACAAAGGGTTACAAGCTTGATTGGGGCATGTGGGTATAACCATAAGGGGAGGAAAACAAACCAAAACAAACCAAACACCCCCAAAAAAAACATAAACACACACACACACAAAAAAAAACCCAATCAAAACAACCAAAAAAACAAACAAACAAAAAAACCCAACAAGCAAACACCAAAACAAACAAACAAGCCAAAATCACATTTTTAAAATTAACTTTTTTTATTTGGTTTCTGGTAATTCAAGTCACTGGTCATGAATGCCTCCTTGAAAGAAAATACCTACTCAAAGGCAGCCTGCAGTCCCTGCACAACCGCTCCACCAGCAGCTGTTCTTGTGTATCACACGGTATCACCAAGGTCGGAAGAGACCTCAAAGATCATCAAGTCCAACCCGTTACCACAGACCTCAAGACTAGAGTCATTCACAATATAGTACTCTGCAGGATGCAAGATGCACCAGGAGGGGCTTAGGTTGGATATTAGGATATATTTCTTCACCGAAAGGGTTATCAAGCATTGCAATAGTCTGCCCAGATTGGTGGTGGAGTTGCCATCCCTGGAGATATTCAGTCTGTGGACCTGCTCCTTAGGGTTGGTTTAGTGGTGACATTTCAGTGCTGGGTCTAAGGTTGAACTAGATGACTTTGAAGGTCTCTTCCAACCAAAGATATTCTGTGATTCTGTTAAAGCAGTGCACAAGAGGAAAATGTCATGGAGTAATGTGACTCTTGGCAGAGAAGTGAAGGTTTGCATTGCTTGGCTTGGCCATGGCACAGTCTGTTGGTGTCTTTGAAACACGTGCCAGTGGAAGTAACATCACTCAGATAAACCTCCCCAAGCGTAGTGAGAATGAACTGCTGGTACCACAGAGAAAAAAAAAAAAAAAAAAAAAAAAAAAAAAAAAAAAAAAAAAAAAAAAAAAAAAAAAAAAAAAGATTTCCAAAGCTTGGTTCTAATTTCCTGGTTTTTCAAAAGAAATTGCTCATCTGCAGCTAATCATGTTTGTGCCTTCTGTTGTTTCCAAGAGCAACATTTTCCAAGGTGCTTTTAATGAACTGAACAGTTTCTTAAGGGCTCATGAGAGATGGAGAGCCTGTCAGAGAGAAATCACTTCACAGGATTGTGCTGCACAGGGTCTTGGTACATTCTTAATGGAAAAGAACACAACAAAGATTGATCCTCCTCCCACTTGAATCAGCTGGAATTTTTCTCTAAGGTGGGATCAAATTTAGAACATTTTAATTAGAAATGCATTTTGATGAAAAGTTGTTATGTAGTGTGAGATGTGTAACCAGAAAAGCAGATTAGTTTACAGGAGAAATGAAGCTGGAGTTGACTTCCCAAGGGGAAAAAGACCAGGAAAGGTCAAGGTGGTAGGTTTGAAAATAGAAGGTTCACCAAGGAACTAGAAGGGTCATCCACACAACTTCAGCCTCACCTCACATGGGGGCTTGGACCCTTCTGACTCGAAGGACATAGTACTGTAACCCCACCTACATTCTCAATAGTTTTGCCAATAGATAAAGGCATTTATTTGTAATGAACTATTTCATGTGCCTTGGCAGAAAAGCACATAGCTGCTGAACAGTTGGGAAAGTGTTTTGTCAGAGGCGGCCTGCCTGAAGGTTTGCTTGTAACACTGTCTGCCGGAGCTCTGTTGGGCTACATTCTTCATTTACCATCTGCTCCACTTTTGCTGCTTTGTTTTCTTTAATTATTCTTTCTAATCTGTCTAAAAGAGCTCTCTTCCCCAAACCAAGATAACATTTGCAAAATTCTTAGTTTAGTCACTCAGCAGAAAATTCTTGCAATTACCCACAGGTAACCTAGTCTTGATAGCAGGAAATTTCATAAAGTCCTTGGACAGAAATCACGAGAAACCTTCTGTGCTTCTAGATGCAGTCTGTGATTTGTCTGTCAATGTATCTCCCCCTTTTATTCTCTCTTTCTGGAAGCAAAATATTGCATAGAATTTGAGCACAGAATCTAAATCACTTTGATATAAACCGAAACATCATCAAGGGTTTATTCATAGGGCATGAATTCAATCCTGGAGAAAAATGAACATTTCTTTCTGCTCTATTCTTTTGATGATAAGTTGCTTTTGAACAAATGAAAACCTACTCAAGTTTTCATCTGTACCTTTCCCTACATGTGAAAAATTGACTAACTGCATGAAATAATGTTGTGGGGTTTGGTTTTTTTTTTTTCTTACATATTTTCTTTCTTTGGTACAACTGAGATTTGGCTAGGACGGAGCATCAATCTGCCAGGATTGTGCGGAAGGCGTAGGACTGATGGTATTTCAGATTCAGTCAAGGCAATTAAGCAAGCTTTGTTCTATTTTGAATTCACAGAACACGTCGATCACCTCAGAAGTAACTTCCAGAAAGTTTTGTTTTGTTTTGTTTTGATCTTAAACCATGTTCATTCCAGGCAGATTTCCAGAAATTTAAGTTTCAGACCCAAACAAGAATTTCTGAGAAGTCATCTGATCTAAATCTCCAGGTCTTTGACAGGACTTACCTGTTGAGAATAAATCACAGAATCATAGAATCATAGAATGGTAAGGTTGGAAGGGACCTCAAGGATCATCTAGTTCCAACCCCTGCCATAGGCAGGGACACCTCCCACTAGTACAGCTCACTCGAGGCCTCGTCCAACCTGGCCTTGAACACCTCCAGGGAGGGAGTAGCCACAACCTGCCTGGGCA